>JASWHU010000401.1:10000-12500 GCA_030819815.1 Strix occidentalis
GGGCTCTAGCCCCAGCTGCCGAGTCCCTACCGCGCCGCGCCCGCGCCCCGGCTCCCCGCCTTTCTCAGTCAGCCCTTCAGCCGCCCGCCCTCCCGCCCGCCTGCTCCGTCCCCGCCGCGGGTTGAAAGCCAAACGAACGCGGAAGGGGTGGGAGAGCGGCGCGGGGAGGGGGGGCAACAGAAACCGCCCCCGCCGCCCCCCCCCCCCCCCCCCCTTTTCCAGTGCTCTGCAGCGCCGGGGAGCCTGCGGTCGGCTGCCGGCCGCACCCACCGCCCTGCAGCTCCGGAGCTGCAGCGGGGGGCGGGGACCCACGGCTCTCTGAGCGCGCGGGCGCCGGCGGGGCTCGGGGGTGGGGGCGGGGGTGGGGGTGGGGGGTGGGGGTGTGTGTGTGTGTGTGTGTGTGTGTGTGTGTGTGTGTGTCCGTGTGCGCGTGTGTCGCGGCGCGGGGGCCGGTGGCTGCAGGGCCGCGGACATCTATTGAAATGTTTTGTTCTGTTTTGTTTTGTTGTGTTTCAAATTAAAAAGTCAAAATAAAACCATGGCAAGGGGGGAAAAAAAAACCCCAAGCCGAACAACACACCCCCCACACCCCCACCGGGACCCCCCTTCCCACACACCCGCCCACCCACCTCGAAAAAAACCCGAACGCGAAAGCCAGCGAGCGCCTGGCAACGCCGGGACCGGGACCCGGACCCGGACCCGGACCCGGACCCAGTGAAGGGCGTCCGGTCCCCCCGCCTCTGCGGGACAGCGAAAAGCGGGGGGAATAAACAAAATAACCCACCCACCCACCCACCCCCACCGCCCCCCCGAGAGAAAACCTGAACCCACCCCGCGAAACCAACAGCTGCAGCCGGGGAGCGCCTGGCAGCGCCGGGACCCCGACCCGGCGAAAGGCGCCCGGTTCCCGACGCGAACTCGCCTCGGCGAGACAGACGGGCGTCTCCGCCGGAGGTGGGGTGGGGGGAACGCCCGCGCTTCTGCCCGGTCCCCTGGCAGCCGGGGGAGGAGTGGGGGTGGCGGCGCGGGTGGCGCGGCGCGAAGCGGAGCGGAGGGGCTGGCGGGGGGGGGGTGGGGGTGGGGGGGGGGGGGGGGGGGCGTGGGGGGGAGGATGATGCCAGCGACCGCACGGTGGCCAGCGGGTCGGGGCAGAGGGGTGGCGTGTGCGCACGTGAGCGCGGCGGGGGAATGTGGTTAAGAAAAAAATCTTCCCTTTTCATTTATTTTTTCGTTATTTCTTTGATATCTTCCATCGAAACCAAAAGCAACTCTTGCACGAGGCGGCCGTCAGGTCTCCCCGTCTCCGGGGCGGGCGGCGGCCGTCAGGTCTACCCGTCTCCGGGGCGGGCGGCGGCAGTCAGGTCTCCCCGTCTCCGGGGCGGGCGGCGGCCGTCAGGTCTACCCGTCTCCGGGGCGGGCGGCGGCCGTCAGGTCTCCCCGTCTCCGGGGCGGGCGGCGGCCGTCAGGTCTACCCGTCTCCGGGGCGGGCGGCGGCCGTCAGGTCTCCCCGTCTCCGGGGCGGGCGGCGGCCGTCAGGTCTACCCGTCTCCGGGGCGGGCGGCGGCCGTCAGGTCTCCCCGTCTCCGGGGCGGGCGGCGGCCGTCAGGTCTACCCGTCTCCGGGGCGGGCGGCGGCCGTCAGGTCTCCCCGTCTCCGGGGCGGGCGGCGGCCGTCAGGTCTACCCGTCTCCGGGGCGGGCGGCGGCCGTCAGGTCTACCCGTCTCCGGGGCGGGCGGCGGCCGTCAGGTCTCCCCGTCTCCGGGGCGGGCGGCGGCCGTCAGGTCTCCCCGTCTCCGGGGCGGGCGGCGGCCGTCAGGTCTACCCGTCTCCGGGGCGGGCGGCGGCCGTCAGGTCTACCCGTCTCCGGGGCGGGCGGCGGCCGTCAGGTCTACCCGTCTCCGGGGCGGGCGGCGGCCGTCAGGTCTACCCGTCTCCGGGGCGGGCGGCGGCCGTCAGGTCTACCCGTCTCCGGGGCGGGCGGCGGCCGTCAGGTCTCCCCGTCTCCGGGGCGGGCGGCGGCCGTCAGGTCTCCCCGTCTCCGGGGCGGGCGGCGGCCGTCAGGTCTACCCGTCTCCGGGGCGGGCGGTGGCCGCCAGGTCACCGGGCTCCACGTTACCGTCGGCTGCCGCAGCGTCCGCCGAAAAGGGCTGCCAGGTCTACCCGGATCCGGTGGGACTTGGCCAGCGGGCAGACCTGTTCGCCCCGGCGCTTCCTCCAAGGGGTCGCTGTTTCTCGCTGCCTCCAGTTACGTCGTCGTAAGAGGCGGCGTCTCTCGAGCGCCTCCCCCGTGGGTCCGCAGGCGCTGTCCTTAGTACCTTTTTTCGGCGGGGACCGATAGTCTACGTATATAGGAGCACGAGGCGTCTCTGCTCCGGAGGGGCGCGCGCGAGCCAGGGCACGCGGCTTAGCCGGCGAAGTGGAGCGCTGGGCGGTCGCTGACGGTGGTTCCCCCCGGGCGGTTGGGCACGGTTCTCAAGCCGGTGCTTGTCGGGCAAGCCTA
>JASWHU010000401.1:17500-20000 GCA_030819815.1 Strix occidentalis
CCTGCTTCTCGCCTCGGCTGGGCTCCGCCGCCGGCGGGCGTCCGGCTCCGGGGACCCGAACCCCTCTCCCCGCAGCCTCACCCGACGGCAGTCCGCTGCCACCACCGGGGAGGCGGGGGGGGTGGAGGCTGAGGGCCCTCCCGGAGTGCCGGGGCGCCGTCGGTCCGAGCGCGAGCGGCGGTGTGTAGGGGGAAAGGGGACGGTCGCCGGCGCGGGGTGCGTGAGGCGCGACCCCCTCCGCCGGCCGAGCAGAGAAGCCCGCTCGGGCGCGTCGGCGGGGAGCGATCGGCGAGAGCAGCGGCGGCGACGGGCTGGGCGCGGCCGGCGCGAGCCCGGCGAGAGGGGCGGGCGGCGAGAGAGAGCGCCTCGCGGGGGTCGGGGGAGGCGGCTCCCCCGGCCCTTCCCGCACCGCCGCGGCGGGCTGCTGCGGAGCAAGCCCGCCGGGGCCGGCCGGCCGCGCAGGGCCGAGGCCGCCGGGCGTTCCGGGCTGGCGCGTGGCGCCCACCTTGGGCGGGCGAGGCGCCGCGCCGGGCCGTGTTCCCGCGCGCCAGCGGGCGGCCCGAGCCACGGCTCTCCTCCCGGGCGCAGCGCCGGGCTACTGAGGGAAACCCCGGGCCCCGGGCCAGGAGGACGTGGTGGTGGCGGCGGATGTCGGGCGCGCCCCCGCGGGCGGACGCTCCCCCGAGGGCGGCAGCGGGGGAGGCACCCCCGCGGGGCCCTTCAGGTCGTTTCCCTCACCCCAGGGCCAGGTACCTAGCGTCCGCGCCTCCGCGGCCCTCCCTCGGCTGAGCCCGGGGGTCGAAGGCCGCGGAGCCGGGCGGAGGTTTAAAGACTCGGGCGGCGCGGTGCGACCCGCGGGGCCGGGCCCCCGGCCGTGCGGCGGTTGAGCCTCCAGGGGCGGGAGTTGCTCCCGCGCAGGCCCTGGCCACGGCGGCCGCCGCCCGTGCTGGGGGTTGTCCCTCGGGCAGCCGCGCCGGGGAGGGGTGTCCCCCCTGCCCCCCCTTCTCCGCGGTCCGGTCTCGACGGAGAGGCCGCGGCGTTGGTCCGGCCGCGGCCGGCCTGTCTTGCCTCGAAACGGGGGAACCCCGGCGCGGGGAGCGTGGGCTCTCTTGCCGGGGCGATGGCGATTCCCCGCGGTGGGGTCTCGCCGGGCGGGGCGGCCTCGCTGGGCCGCCGCGTCTCCGGCGGCGCGCAGCGGCGCGCTGCGGCTCCGCGCCTTGCCCGCGCACCCCCTCCCCCCCACGCCCCAGCCAAGGGGGGGCTCCGCCGGCGTCCAGCCGCTAGCCGCCGGGGAAAGGGGCGGCGCAGCCCCGGGCCCGAACGGCGGCGGCGCCGCCGCTGCTCGGCGTGTCGGCGGGAGGCTGCCCGGTGCCGGCCGCGCGGCCGTCCCTGTCCCGGGCCGTGCCCGTCGCTTCGCAGTCGCCTTTCCCGGTGTCGGCCAGGTGAGGCCGGGTGGGCGGCCGAGGGGCGTTCCTCGTCCCGTTCTCCGCGCGGAAGCGGGGAGAGGGGGCGTCGCCCCCGGCTCAGCGGCGTCCGCCTTTCGCCTGGCGCGTGCCTGCGGAAGGGGCCGAGACGAGAAGCGACGGCGGCGGTTTCCGGGAGGGCAGCCGCTGCGGTGCGGTGGCCGGGCGGCGGTCCGGCGGAGCGCCGGGCGGCGGCGGCGAGTCGCCGGCTCGGGTTCGGGCGGTGGCCGGCCCCGTCCGGTGCGGCGGCGGCGCCGCGCGGGAGTTCCCGGCGGGGCGAGCCGGGGTTGGGGCGCGGGGAGAAGCCGGCTGTCGCAGCGCGGTGCTCGGCGGTGCGGAGGCGCGCGCGGAGCCAGCGGGGCACGCCCCGCTGCTGCCCGGGCGGCGGGCAAGCATGCGTGTTTCGCCCCCGCCACCCCCACCCCCCCCCCCGCGAGCGAGAGGCGGGCAGGCCGGGCGCGGTCGGGCGCGCCGCGGCCCTCCGTGCGGAGGCCGGGCCGAGCCCGGGCGCCTGGGCCGCCTCCGAAGCGAGCAAGGTGCTTGTTTTTCCCCAGGTCGGTCGGGAGCGCGGGCTCCCCGGCCCTTGCCGTTCGGAGTGTAACCGTTCCTTCCCTTTTGCCCCCCCGCGTCCCTCCTTCCTTCTCTCCGTGTGTGCTGGTACGGTCATCCGAGGCGAGGCGCGACCGTCGCTCGCCGTCGTGGCGTGCCCCCTCCGCGCGTGCGGAGGGGGGCGGGCGGGCGGCGGGCCGTCCTCCGAGAGAAGGGGCCGCTTTTGCGGAGCGGTCCCGGCCCCTCCGCGCGCGCGGGGCGGTGCCGAAAGGCAGACAACTCTTAGCGGTGGATCACTCGGCTCGTGCGTCGATGAAGAACGCAGCTAGCTGCGAGAATTAATGTGAATTGCAGGACACATTGATCATCGACACTTCGAACGCACTTGCGGCCCCGGGTTCCTCCCGGGGCTACGCCTGTCTGAGCGTCGCTTGACGATCAATCGCCGGCCGGTGTGCCGCCCCCCAGCCCAGCGCGGGCGGGCGGGC
>JASWHU010000401.1:27500-32500 GCA_030819815.1 Strix occidentalis
CATTTTTTTTTTTTATTATTTTCTCCCCACGCACGTGCGCACGATGTGCGCGCCACCCCCCACCCCCCCCAAGAGCTCCCCGGCCCGAACCCGTTGGCCCGCGGCTGCGTGCACGTATGCATACACAGCCGCCCCCTCCCGCCCTCCCCACCGGCCCCCGCCCTCCTGCCGCGTGGTTCTCGATGAGGCCGGTCGCCCCCCCCCACCCCCACCCCGCCACTTGGCTCGCAACGAGCCCCGCCGCGCCCCCTACCCCCCCCCCCCCCCCCCCTCCCGCCGCCAGGTTCGCCATGACACCGGCCGCCCCCCCCGACCACGGGGTTCGCGATGAGACCGGCCGCCCGCCACCCCCACCCCGCTTTCCGCCAGCAGCAGATTGGCCGCTCCGGGGAAGGAAGGCGGGAGACTTTAGGACCCAGCGGCGTCCCCGCCGGCTCCGTACCCGGGCGCCAGAGGGGAGTCGCGGCGGCGGCGGCGGGGGGTGGGGGAATGTTTGGGGCTCTAGCCCCAGCTGCCGAGTCCCTACCGCGCCGCGCCCGCGCCCCGGCTCCCCGCCTTTCTCAGTCAGCCCTTCAGCCGCCCGCCCTCCCGCCCGCCTGCTCCGTCCCCGCCGCGGGTTGAAAGCCAAACGAACGCGGAAGGGGTGGGAGAGCGGCGCGGGGAGGGGGGGCAACAGAAACCGCCCCCGCCGCCCCCCCCCCCCCCCCCCCTTTTCCAGTGCTCTGCAGCGCCGGGGAGCCTGCGGTCGGCTGCCGGCCGCACCCACCGCCCTGCAGCTCCGGAGCTGCAGCGGGGGGCGGGGACCCACGGCTCTCTGAGCGCGCGGGCGCCGGCGGGGCTCGGGGGTGGGGGCGGGGGTGGGGGTGGGGGGTGGGTGTGTGTGTGTGTGTGTGTGTGTGTGTGTGTGTGTGTGTGTGTCCGTGTGCGCGTGTGTCGCGGCGCGGGGGCCGGTGGCTGCAGGGCCGCGGACATCTATTGAAATGTTTTGTTCTGTTTTGTTTTGTTGTGTTTCAAATTAAAAAGTCAAAATAAAACCATGGCAAGGGGGGAAAAAAAAACCCCAAGCCGAACAACACACCCCCCACACCCCCACCGGGACCCCCCTTCCCACACACCCGCCCACCCACCTCGAAAAAAACCCGAACGCGAAAGCCAGCGAGCGCCTGGCAACGCCGGGACCGGGACCCGGACCCGGACCCGGACCCGGACCCAGTGAAGGGCGTCCGGTCCCCCCGCCTCTGCGGGACAGCGAAAAGCGGGGGGAATAAACAAAATAACCCACCCACCCACCCACCCCCACCGCCCCCCCGAGAGAAAACCTGAACCCACCCCGCGAAACCAACAGCTGCAGCCGGGGAGCGCCTGGCAGCGCCGGGACCCCGACCCGGCGAAAGGCGCCCGGTTCCCGACGCGAACTCGCCTCGGCGAGACAGACGGGCGTCTCCGCCGGAGGTGGGGTGGGGGGAACGCCCGCGCTTCTGCCCGGTCCCCTGGCAGCCGGGGGAGGAGTGGGGGTGGCGGCGCGGGTGGCGCGGCGCGAAGCGGAGCGGAGGGGCTGGCGGGGGGGGGGTGGGGGTGGGGGGGGGGGGGGGGGGGCGTGGGGGGGAGGATGATGCCAGCGACCGCACGGTGGCCAGCGGGTCGGGGCAGAGGGGTGGCGTGTGCGCACGTGAGCGCGGCGGGGGAATGTGGTTAAGAAAAAAATCTTCCCTTTTCATTTATTTTTTCGTTATTTCTTTGATATCTTCCATCGAAACCAAAAGCAACTCTTGCACGAGGCGGCCGTCAGGTCTCCCCGTCTCCGGGGCGGGCGGCGGCCGTCAGGTCTCCCCGTCTCCGGGGCGGGCGGCGGCCGTCAGGTCTACCCGTCTCCGGGGCGGGCGGCGGCAGTCAGGTCTCCCCGTCTCCGGGGCGGGCGGCGGCCGTCAGGTCTACCCGTCTCCGGGGCGGGCGGCGGCCGTCAGGTCTCCCCGTCTCCGGGGCGGGCGGCGGCCGTCAGGTCTACCCGTCTCCGGGGCGGGCGGCGGCCGTCAGGTCTCCCCGTCTCCGGGGCGGGCGGCGGCCGTCAGGTCTACCCGTCTCCGGGGCGGGCGGCGGCCGTCAGGTCTCCCCGTCTCCGGGGCGGGCGGCGGCCGTCAGGTCTACCCGTCTCCGGGGCGGGCGGCGGCCGTCAGGTCTCCCCGTCTCCGGGGCGGGCGGCGGCCGTCAGGTCTCCGTCTCCGGGGCGGGCGGCGGCCGTCAGGTCTACCCGTCTCCGGGGCGGGCGGCGGCCGTCAGGTCTACCCGTCTCCGGGCGCGGGCGGCGGCCGTCAGGTCTACCCGTCTCCGGGGCGGGCGGCGGCCGTCAGGTCTACCCGTCTCCGGGGCGGGCGGCGGCCGTCAGGTCTACCCGTCTCCGGGGCGGGCGGCGGCCGTCAGGTCTACCCGTCTCCGGGGCGGGCGGCGGCCGTCAGGTCTACCCGTCTCCGGGGCGGGCGGCGGCCGTCAGGTCTACCCGTCTCCGGGGCGGGCGGCGGCCGTCAGGTCTCCCCGTCTCCGGGGCGGGCGGCGGCCGTCAGGTCTCCCCGTCTCCGGGGCGGGCGGCGGCCGTCAGGTCTACCCGTCTCCGGGGCGGGCGGTGGCCGCCAGGTCACCGGGCTCCACGTTACCGTCGGCTGCCGCAGCGTCCGCCGAAAAGGGCTGCCAGGTCTACCCGGATCCGGTGGGACTTGGCCAGCGGGCAGACCTGTTCGCCCCGGCGCTTCCTCCAAGGGGTCGCTGTTTCTCGCTGCCTCCAGTTACGTCGTCGTAAGAGGCGGCGTCTCTCGAGCGCCTCCCCCGTGGGTCCGCAGGCGCTGTCCTTAGTACCTTTTTTCGGCGGGGACCGATAGTCTACGTATATAGGAGCACGAGGCGTCTCTGCTCCGGAGGGGCGCGCGCGAGCCAGGGCACGCGGCTTAGCCGGCGAAGTGGAGCGCTGGGCGGTCGCTGACGGTGGTTCCCCCCGGGCGGTTGGGCACGGTTCTCAAGCCGGTGCTTGTCGGGCAAGCCTACACGGAGCAAGGGGGGGCCCCGGGAGATGCGGAGCGGCACAGCAGCGGGGCCGCGCGAGCTGGTCGCTACCGAGCTCAGTGGTGGGAAAGCGGATGGCCAGAGATACGCTGGACAGGCCAAAGACCGGTGACCGGTGGCGGTCGGCGGCACTTCGAACGCTGGATACCGGGGGAGCCGAGCCCCGAGAGCCCGATTTTTGAAGGTCCGGTGAGGCGGCGGCGGCGCCGTCTCCGTGGCGTGTGGTTTTTCCCCCACCCCCCCCCCCGCCCCCCCCCCCCCCCCGCCAGTACGTGTGGTGCCGTACGCGGGGCAGCCTGGGGTGTCCGGCCTGCCCGCCCCCCTGGCTTTTACCGGACGGGCTCTCGTTGGAAGGAGAGGTGTGCACGGTGCCGTGGGGCGCGAGGTGGTCGGCACGTACCTCGGTCCCTTTTCTCCCCGACCTTGAGCCCACGACGAGGGCGCGCAGAGCACGTGGTTTTGGGGTTTTTTGTTGTGTTTTTTTTTTTTTTTTTTTTTTGGGGTCGGTCGCGGTGGCCGGCAGCCGGATGGAGACGGCCGGGGCTGTCTCGAGCCTTTAGCGGCTTTTCCCCACCGGCCCCCCAACCCCCCCACCCCGCTTGAGGTTGTTCCGCCTGGCGGTTTTTTGTCGGGGGCAAGCTGCTCTGCGCGTTGGTTGGGCGAAGACCGGTGGCCGGTGGTGGCCACCGGCACTCGAACGCTGGAAGACCGGGCGGGAGTCGAGCGTGTCGGGGCTTTCCCCTGGTCCCGCTGACTTCGCCGAAGGGAATCCTTGGCCGGGGCGGGTGGCCGGCGGCGGCACATCCGTGTCCACCCGGACCGGTGCAGGCCCGCAGGCCAGGGGCCTGCCGAGGCTGGCCTTGGGCACGTCGGAGAGGCTTCGCGGCGGGCCGGCTCTGCCGGTGTTGAGGCCGTCGGAGCACCTCGCGGATGTAGCCCCTGCTCGCTCGCACGCAGAGCCCCGCGTCGGCCGCCCGCGCGCGGCTGTCGTTGTCCGAGGACCCGTGGCCGTGGGGCCTCCGTCCTTCGCTGATCGATGAGGCATCTCGGGGTGGCGTCGGAGAGGCTTCGCGGCGGGCCGGCTCTGCCGGTGTTCAGGCCGTCGTTGCACCTCTCCGTCGGCGCTGCCCCGCTGGCTCTCGCGCACGCAGAGAAAGCCCCGCGTCGGCCCCGCCCACCCGCGGGTGGCGGGAGGGCGCGCGCGGCTGTCGCTGTCCCAGGACGCCGTGGCCGTGGGGCCTCGGCTTCGTTCCTCCTCTCCCCTTTTGCTGATCGATGAGGCACGTTGGGTTGCGTCGGAGAGGGCCCCCGGCGGGCCGGCTCTTCCGTGCTCCTCCCCGTCATAGGGAGCCACGGCGGTTGTCCGGTGTTCAGGCAGGGTGGTCTCCTTTCCAATTCGCTTCCCGTGGTCGGCGAGGTGTTGTCCTAGTGTCCCCACCCCCGAGCGAAGCGGGCCGTGACGATGGCGGCGGGGCGCGTGCCCTCCCCCGCGTCACCCCGTCCTGCCGCCGCTCGGCGGGGTTGCTCGGGCTTCTTGACCGAACCAGGCTGTGTGACGGCCGCGTGGCCCCGCGAGCCACCAGGTGTCCTAAACCACGCGAGGCGCCGGTGCTGGCCTCGGTCCGGGTGCCCGTGGGTGCCGGCCGCAAGCAGCGCTGGGCGGCGGGGCGGTCGAGCCGCGAAAGAACGGGCCAAGCGAGGGAGAGAGACCGCGTGTGTTGGGGCCGCGCCCGCCCGGGCGGGCCTGGAGGCGTGCCGCGGGCGGCCAGGGGGGCGTCCCCCTCCGCCGCTGCCGCCGGCGCCGCGTTCGGCTCTCCGTGCCGCCCTTCCGCCTTGCTGCAGAGCGAGCCGCCCCGGCAAGGGGCCTCGGTCGCGGGGTCGCGCCCGCCTCGGCGGGTCGCTGTCTCCTCTAGCACGTCCGGTGCTCCCGCGGCAGTGGTGGTGGTTGG
>JASWHU010000401.1:45000-50000 GCA_030819815.1 Strix occidentalis
TTTAACTGAGGTGATAGGGCCAGCGGAGGCCCCGGCTAGTAGTGTAGCTGCTAGTGTACTGAAGCAAGGATTGGAACCAGAAGAGAAGAATTCGGCCGAGACAGGATCCTAAGTGAACCTGAATACACGATGAGAATCAAGAACTGAAAGGTTGACTGGAAACGTACAAAGACGAGGTAATCGATTTAGAAACAGTATATAAGCTGTCCTTCGGACATCTGTCACTCGCCGAGGTGGTGGCCCAACTCTGAGTTGTTAAGCGAGCAAGCAAGCAAGCCTAGGGGTACCCCCAGTCTGGCAAAATCCTTTAACACACAATCCCCCCCCACAGACACACCCCCACCCCTAAGGCCGTCGGGCCCGTCCTCTCGGCGACACTCGCCGCTCGAACGCGTCCCGCTGGCGACGGAACCGCCGGCCGTTGGTTCTGCCCGGGCCGAGGCACACGGGCGCGCTGCCCGCAGGCAGAAACGGGCGCGGGCCAACGAGGCCGGCTGGAGCAGAGAAGGTGGCGTTATCAACAGCGGGACGCATTTTTTTTTTTTATTATTTTCTCCCCACGCACGTGCGCACGATGTGCGCGCCACCCCCCACCCCCCCCAAGAGCTCCCCGGCCCGAACCCGTTGGCCCGCGGCTGCGTGCACGTATGCATACACAGCCGCCCCCTCCCGCCCTCCCCACCGGCCCCCGCCCTCCTGCCGCGTGGTTCTCGATGAGGCCGGTCGCCCCCCCCCCACCCCCACCCCGCCACTTGGCTCGCAACGAGCCCCGCCGCGCCCCCTACCCCCCCCCCCCCCCCCCCTCCCGCCGCCAGGTTCGCCATGACACCGGCCGCCCCCCCCGACCACGGGGTTCGCGATGAGACCGGCCGCCCGCCACCCCCACCCCGCTTTCCGCCAGCAGCAGATTGGCCGCTCCGGGGAAGGAAGGCGGGAGACTTTAGGACCCAGCGGCGTCCCCGCCGGCTCCGTACCCGGGCGCCAGAGGGGAGTCGCGGCGGCGGCGGCGGGGGGTGGGGGAATGTTTGGGGCTCTAGCCCCAGCTGCCGAGTCCCTACCGCGCCGCGCCCGCGCCCCGGCTCCCCGCCTTTCTCAGTCAGCCCTTCAGCCGCCCGCCCTCCCGCCCGCCTGCTCCGTCCCCGCCGCGGGTTGAAAGCCAAACGAACGCGGAAGGGGTGGGAGAGCGGCGCGGGGAGGGGGGGCAACAGAAACCGCCCCCGCCGCCCCCCCCCCCCCCCCCCCTTTTCCAGTGCTCTGCAGCGCCGGGGAGCCTGCGGTCGGCTGCCGGCCGCACCCACCGCCCTGCAGCTCCGGAGCTGCAGCGGGGGGCGGGGACCCACGGCTCTCTGAGCGCGCGGGCGCCGGCGGGGCTCGGGGGTGGGGGCGGGGGTGGGGGTGGGGGGTGGGTGTGTGTGTGTGTGTGTGTGTGTGTGTGTGTGTGTGTGTGTCCGTGTGCGCGTGTGTCGCGGCGCGGGGGCCGGTGGCTGCAGGGCCGCGGACATCTATTGAAATGTTTTGTTCTGTTTTGTTTTGTTGTGTTTCAAATTAAAAAGTCAAAATAAAACCATGGCAAGGGGGGAAAAAAAAACCCCAAGCCGAACAACACACCCCCCACACCCCCACCGGGACCCCCCTTCCCACACACCCGCCCACCCACCTCGAAAAAAACCCGAACGCGAAAGCCAGCGAGCGCCTGGCAACGCCGGGACCGGGACCCGGACCCGGACCCGGACCCGGACCCAGTGAAGGGCGTCCGGTCCCCCCGCCTCTGCGGGACAGCGAAAAGCGGGGGGAATAAACAAAATAACCCACCCACCCACCCACCCCCACCGCCCCCCCGAGAGAAAACCTGAACCCACCCCGCGAAACCAACAGCTGCAGCCGGGGAGCGCCTGGCAGCGCCGGGACCCCGACCCGGCGAAAGGCGCCCGGTTCCCGACGCGAACTCGCCTCGGCGAGACAGACGGGCGTCTCCGCCGGAGGTGGGGTGGGGGGAACGCCCGCGCTTCTGCCCGGTCCCCTGGCAGCCGGGGGAGGAGTGGGGGTGGCGGCGCGGGTGGCGCGGCGCGAAGCGGAGCGGAGGGGCTGGCGGGGGGGGGGTGGGGGTGGGGGGGGGGGGGGGGGGGCGTGGGGGGGAGGATGATGCCAGCGACCGCACGGTGGCCAGCGGGTCGGGGCAGAGGGGTGGCGTGTGCGCACGTGAGCGCGGCGGGGGAATGTGGTTAAGAAAAAAATCTTCCCTTTTCATTTATTTTTTCGTTATTTCTTTGATATCTTCCATCGAAACCAAAAGCAACTCTTGCACGAGGCGGCCGTCAGGTCTCCCCGTCTCCGGGGCGGGCGGCGGCCGTCAGGTCTACCCGTCTCCGGGGCGGGCGGCGGCAGTCAGGTCTCCCCGTCTCCGGGGCGGGCGGCGGCCGTCAGGTCTCCCCGTCTCCGGGGCGGGCGGCGGCCGTCAGGTCTCCCCGTCTCCGGGGCGGGCGGCGGCCGTCAGGTCTACCCGTCTCCGGGGCGGGCGGCGGCCGTCAGGTCTCCCCGTCTCCGGGGCGGGCGGCGGCCGTCAGGTCTACCCGTCTCCGGGGCGGGCGGCGGCCGTCAGGTCTCCCCGTCTCCGGGGCGGGCGGCGGCCGTCAGGTCTACCCGTCTCCGGGGCGGGCGGCGGCCGTCAGGTCTCCCCGTCTCCGGGGCGGGCGGCGGCCGTCAGGTCTACCCGTCTCCGGGGCGGGCGGCGGCCGTCAGGTCTACCCGTCTCCGGGGCGGGCGGCGGCCGTCAGGTCTCCCCGTCTCCGGGGCGGGCGGCGGCCGTCAGGTCTACCCGTCTCCGGGGCGGGCGGCGGCCGTCAGGTCTACCCGTCTCCGGGGCGGGCGGCGGCCGTCAGGTCTACCCGTCTCCGGGGCGGGCGGCGGCCGTCAGGTCTCCCCGTCTCCGGGGCGGGCGGCGGCCGTCAGGTCTACCCGTCTCCGGGGCGGGCGGCGGCCGTCAGGTCTACCCGTCTCCGGGGCGGGCGGCGGCCGTCAGGTCTCCCCGTCTCCGGGGCGGGCGGCGGCCGTCAGGTCTCCCCGTCTCCGGGGCGGGCGGCGGCCGTCAGGTCTACCCGTCTCCGGGGCGGGCGGTGGCCGCCAGGTCACCGGGCTCCACGTTACCGTCGGCTGCCGCAGCGTCCGCCGAAAAGGGCTGCCAGGTCTACCCGGATCCGGTGGGACTTGGCCAGCGGGCAGACCTGTTCGCCCCGGCGCTTCCTCCAAGGGGTCGCTGTTTCTCGCTGCCTCCAGTTACGTCGTCGTAAGAGGCGGCGTCTCTCGAGCGCCTCCCCCGTGGGTCCGCAGGCGCTGTCCTTAGTACCTTTTTTCGGCGGGGACCGATAGTCTACGTATATAGGAGCACGAGGCGTCTCTGCTCCGGAGGGGCGCGCGCGAGCCAGGGCACGCGGCTTAGCCGGCGAAGTGGAGCGCTGGGCGGTCGCTGACGGTGGTTCCCCCCGGGCGGTTGGGCACGGTTCTCAAGCCGGTGCTTGTCGGGCAAGCCTACACGGAGCAAGGGGGGGCCCCGGGAGATGCGGAGCGGCACAGCAGCGGGGCCGCGCGAGCTGGTCGCTACCGAGCTCAGTGGTGGGAAAGCGGATGGCCAGAGATACGCTGGACAGGCCAAAGACCGGTGACCGGTGGCGGTCGGCGGCACTTCGAACGCTGGATACCGGGGGAGCCGAGCCCCGAGAGCCCGATTTTTGAAGGTCCGGTGAGGCGGCGGCGGCGCCGTCTCCGTGGCGTGTGGTTTTTCCCCCACCCCCCCCCCCCGCCCCCCCCCCCCCCCCGCCAGTACGTGTGGTGCCGTACGCGGGGCAGCCTGGGGTGTCCGGCCTGCCCGCCCCCCTGGCTTTTACCGGACGGGCTCTCGTTGGAAGGAGAGGTGTGCACGGTGCCGTGGGGCGCGAGGTGGTCGGCACGTACCTCGGTCCCTTTTCTCCCCGACCTTGAGCCCACGACGAGGGCGCGCAGAGCACGTGGTTTTGGGGTTTTTTGTTGTGTTTTTTTTTTTTTTTTTTTTTTGGGGTCGGTCGCGGTGGCCGGCAGCCGGATGGAGACGGCCGGGGCTGTCTCGAGCCTTTAGCGGCTTTTCCCCACCGGCCCCCCAACCCCCCCACCCCGCTTGAGGTTGTTCCGCCTGGCGGTTTTTTGTCGGGGGCAAGCTGCTCTGCGCGTTGGTTGGGCGAAGACCGGTGGCCGGTGGTGGCCACCGGCACTCGAACGCTGGAAGACCGGGCGGGAGTCGAGCGTGTCGGGGCTTTCCCCTGGTCCCGCTGACTTCGCCGAAGGGAATCCTTGGCCGGGGCGGGTGGCCGGCGGCGGCACATCCGTGTCCACCCGGACCGGTGCAGGCCCGCAGGCCAGGGGCCTGCCGAGGCTGGCCTTGGGCACGTCGGAGAGGCTTCGCGGCGGGCCGGCTCTGCCGGTGTTGAGGCCGTCGGAGCACCTCGCGGATGTAGCCCCTGCTCGCTCGCACGCAGAGCCCCGCGTCGGCCGCCCGCGCGCGGCTGTCGTTGTCCGAGGACCCGTGGCCGTGGGGCCTCCGTCCTTCGCTGATCGATGAGGCATCTCGGGGTGGCGTCGGAGAGGCTTCGCGGCGGGCCGGCTCTGCCGGTGTTCAGGCCGTCGTTGCACCTCTCCGTCGGCGCTGCCCCGCTGGCTCTCGCGCACGCAGAGAAAGCCCCGCGTCGGCCCCGCCCACCCGCGGGTGGCGGGAGGGCGCGCGCGGCTGTCGCTGTCCCAGGACGCCGTGGCCGTGGGGCCTCGGCTTCGTTCCTCCTCTCCCCTTTTGCTGATCGATGAGGCACGTTGGGTTGCGTCGGAGAGGGCCCCCGGCGGGCCGGCTCTTCCGTGCTCCTCCCCGTCATAGGGAGCCACGGCGGTTGTCCGGTGTTCAGGCAGGGTGGTCTCCTTTCCAATTCGCTTCCCGTGGTCGGCGAGGTGTTGTCCTAGTGTCCCCACCCCCGAGCGAAGCG
>JASWHU010000401.1:62500-67500 GCA_030819815.1 Strix occidentalis
GCTGCTTCCCCCCACCCCCCCACCCCCCCCCCCACCCCGCCACGCCTGTCACCTGCAGCTAAGTAGGTGATAGGCCACGAGCAGGCCCGAGCCTGTGCAGCTGCTCGGGATGTCACCTTTAGCCGAGTAGTCGGTAAGGCAGGTGCAGGCCCTGGAGCGGCATGTAGCTGCTTGGGACGTCACATTTAGCTGCGTAGGTGACGGGGGAGGATCGGGCCCGGCTGATCTGCGGTGTCATCCCTTGTCTGAGCACGGCTTAGGGCAGGAGCAGGCCCTGCCTTGTGCAGCTGCTTGGCACGTCACCAGTACCCGTGTAGGTCAGAGGCCGGGAGCAGGCCGTGCCCTGAGGATCTTGTGGTTGAAGTCACGTCTGGATTAGTACGTGATAGGCCCGGACCAGGCCATGGCTCGTGTGGTTTCATGTGAGGTCATCTGCAGCTTTTCTAGCTGGTAGGCCAGGAGCAAGGCCTGGCTTGTGCAGCTCCTTGTGATGTCACGTTTAACTGAGGTGATAGGGCCAGCGGAGGCCCCGGCTAGTAGTGTAGCTGCTAGTGTACTGAAGCAAGGATTGGAACCAGAAGAGAAGAATTCGGCCGAGACAGGATCCTAAGTGAACCTGAATACACGATGAGAATCAAGAACTGAAAGGTTGACTGGAAACGTACAAAGACGAGGTAATCGATTTAGAAACAGTATATAAGCTGTCCTTCGGACATCTGTCACTCGCCGAGGTGGTGGCCCAACTCTGAGTTGTTAAGCGAGCAAGCAAGCAAGCCTAGGGGTACCCCCAGTCTGGCAAAATCCTTTAACACACAATCCCCCCCCACAGACACACCCCCACCCCTAAGGCCGTCGGGCCCGTCCTCTCGGCGACACTCGCCGCTCGAACGCGTCCCGCTGGCGACGGAACCGCCGGCCGTTGGTTCTGCCCGGGCCGAGGCACACGGGCGCGCTGCCCGCAGGCAGAAACGGGCGCGGGCCAACGAGGCCGGCTGGAGCAGAGAAGGTGGCGTTATCAACAGCGGGACGCATTTTTTTTTTTTATTATTTTCTCCCCACGCACGTGCGCACGATGTGCGCGCCACCCCCCACCCCCCCCAAGAGCTCCCCGGCCCGAACCCGTTGGCCCGCGGCTGCGTGCACGTATGCATACACAGCCGCCCCCTCCCGCCCTCCCCACCGGCCCCCGCCCTCCTGCCGCGTGGTTCTCGATGAGGCCGGTCGCCCCCCCCCACCCCCACCCCGCCACTTGGCTCGCAACGAGCCCCGCCGCGCCCCCTACCCCCCCCCCCCCCCCCCCTCCCGCCGCCAGGTTCGCCATGACACCGGCCGCCCCCCCCGACCACGGGGTTCGCGATGAGACCGGCCGCCCGCCACCCCCACCCCGCTTTCCGCCAGCAGCAGATTGGCCGCTCCGGGGAAGGAAGGCGGGAGACTTTAGGACCCAGCGGCGTCCCCGCCGGCTCCGTACCCGGGCGCCAGAGGGGAGTCGCGGCGGCGGCGGCGGGGGGTGGGGGAATGTTTGGGGCTCTAGCCCCAGCTGCCGAGTCCCTACCGCGCCGCGCCCGCGCCCCGGCTCCCCGCCTTTCTCAGTCAGCCCTTCAGCCGCCCGCCCTCCCGCCCGCCTGCTCCGTCCCCGCCGCGGGTTGAAAGCCAAACGAACGCGGAAGGGGTGGGAGAGCGGCGCGGGGAGGGGGGGCAACAGAAACCGCCCCCGCCGCCCCCCCCCCCCCCCCCCCTTTTCCAGTGCTCTGCAGCGCCGGGGAGCCTGCGGTCGGCTGCCGGCCGCACCCACCGCCCTGCAGCTCCGGAGCTGCAGCGGGGGGCGGGGACCCACGGCTCTCTGAGCGCGCGGGCGCCGGCGGGGCTCGGGGGTGGGGGCGGGGGTGGGGGTGGGGGGTGGGTGTGTGTGTGTGTGTGTGTGTGTGTGTGTGTGTGTGTCCGTGTGCGCGTGTGTCGCGGCGCGGGGGCCGGTGGCTGCAGGGCCGCGGACATCTATTGAAATGTTTTGTTCTGTTTTGTTTTGTTGTGTTTCAAATTAAAAAGTCAAAATAAAACCATGGCAAGGGGGGAAAAAAAAACCCCAAGCCGAACAACACACCCCCCACACCCCCACCGGGACCCCCCTTCCCACACACCCGCCCACCCACCTCGAAAAAAACCCGAACGCGAAAGCCAGCGAGCGCCTGGCAACGCCGGGACCGGGACCCGGACCCGGACCCGGACCCGGACCCAGTGAAGGGCGTCCGGTCCCCCCGCCTCTGCGGGACAGCGAAAAGCGGGGGGAATAAACAAAATAACCCACCCACCCACCCACCCCCACCGCCCCCCCGAGAGAAAACCTGAACCCACCCCGCGAAACCAACAGCTGCAGCCGGGGAGCGCCTGGCAGCGCCGGGACCCCGACCCGGCGAAAGGCGCCCGGTTCCCGACGCGAACTCGCCTCGGCGAGACAGACGGGCGTCTCCGCCGGAGGTGGGGTGGGGGGAACGCCCGCGCTTCTGCCCGGTCCCCTGGCAGCCGGGGGAGGAGTGGGGGTGGCGGCGCGGGTGGCGCGGCGCGAAGCGGAGCGGAGGGGCTGGCGGGGGGGGGGTGGGGGTGGGGGGGGGGGGGGGGGGGCGTGGGGGGGAGGATGATGCCAGCGACCGCACGGTGGCCAGCGGGTCGGGGCAGAGGGGTGGCGTGTGCGCACGTGAGCGCGGCGGGGGAATGTGGTTAAGAAAAAAATCTTCCCTTTTCATTTATTTTTTCGTTATTTCTTTGATATCTTCCATCGAAACCAAAAGCAACTCTTGCACGAGGCGGCCGTCAGGTCTCCCCGTCTCCGGGGCGGGCGGCGGCCGTCAGGTCTACCCGTCTCCGGGGCGGGCGGCGGCAGTCAGGTCTCCCCGTCTCCGGGGCGGGCGGCGGCCGTCAGGTCTACCCGTCTCCGGGGCGGGCGGCGGCCGTCAGGTCTCCCCGTCTCCGGGGCGGGCGGCGGCCGTCAGGTCTACCCGTCTCCGGGGCGGGCGGCGGCCGTCAGGTCTCCCCGTCTCCGGGGCGGGCGGCGGCCGTCAGGTCTACCCGTCTCCGGGGCGGGCGGCGGCCGTCAGGTCTCCCCGTCTCCGGGGCGGGCGGCGGCCGTCAGGTCTACCCGTCTCCGGGGCGGGCGGCGGCCGTCAGGTCTCCCCGTCTCCGGGGCGGGCGGCGGCCGTCAGGTCTACCCGTCTCCGGGGCGGGCGGCGGCCGTCAGGTCTACCCGTCTCCGGGGCGGGCGGCGGCCGTCAGGTCTCCCCGTCTCCGGGGCGGGCGGCGGCCGTCAGGTCTACCCGTCTCCGGGGCGGGCGGCGGCCGTCAGGTCTACCCGTCTCCGGGGCGGGCGGCGGCCGTCAGGTCTACCCGTCTCCGGGGCGGGCGGCGGCCGTCAGGTCTCCCCGTCTCCGGGGCGGGCGGCGGCCGTCAGGTCTACCCGTCTCCGGGGCGGGCGGCGGCCGTCAGGTCTCCCCGTCTCCGGGGCGGGCGGCGGCCGTCAGGTCTCCCCGTCTCCGGGGCGGGCGGCGGCCGTCAGGTCTCCCCGTCTCCGGGGCGGGCGGCGGCCGTCAGGTCTACCCGTCTCCGGGGCGGGCGGTGGCCGCCAGGTCACCGGGCTCCACGTTACCGTCGGCTGCCGCAGCGTCCGCCGAAAAGGGCTGCCAGGTCTACCCGGATCCGGTGGGACTTGGCCAGCGGGCAGACCTGTTCGCCCCGGCGCTTCCTCCAAGGGGTCGCTGTTTCTCGCTGCCTCCAGTTACGTCGTCGTAAGAGGCGGCGTCTCTCGAGCGCCTCCCCCGTGGGTCCGCAGGCGCTGTCCTTAGTACCTTTTTTCGGCGGGGACCGATAGTCTACGTATATAGGAGCACGAGGCGTCTCTGCTCCGGAGGGGCGCGCGCGAGCCAGGGCACGCGGCTTAGCCGGCGAAGTGGAGCGCTGGGCGGTCGCTGACGGTGGTTCCCCCCGGGCGGTTGGGCACGGTTCTCAAGCCGGTGCTTGTCGGGCAAGCCTACACGGAGCAAGGGGGGGCCCCGGGAGATGCGGAGCGGCACAGCAGCGGGGCCGCGCGAGCTGGTCGCTACCGAGCTCAGTGGTGGGAAAGCGGATGGCCAGAGATACGCTGGACAGGCCAAAGACCGGTGACCGGTGGCGGTCGGCGGCACTTCGAACGCTGGATACCGGGGGAGCCGAGCCCCGAGAGCCCGATTTTTGAAGGTCCGGTGAGGCGGCGGCGGCGCCGTCTCCGTGGCGTGTGGTTTTTCCCCCACCCCCCCCCCCGCCCCCCCCCCCCCCCCCGCCAGTACGTGTGGTGCCGTACGCGGGGCAGCCTGGGGTGTCCGGCCTGCCCGCCCCCCTGGCTTT
This sequence comes from Strix occidentalis, assembly GCA_030819815.1. NCBI lineage: Eukaryota > Metazoa > Chordata > Aves > Strigiformes > Strigidae > Strix > Strix occidentalis. The sequence goes on from JASWHU010000401.1 coordinate 66,872, forward strand.
TACCGGACGGGCTCTCGTTGGAAGGAGAGGTGTGCACGGTGCCGTGGGGCGCGAGGTGGTCGGCACGTACCTCGGTCCCTTTTCTCCCCGACCTTGAGCCCACGACGAGGGCGCGCAGAGCACGTGGTTTTGGGGTTTTTTGTTGTGTTTTTTTTTTTTTTTTTTTTTTGGGGTCGGTCGCGGTGGCCGGCAGCCGGATGGAGACGGCCGGGGCTGTCTCGAGCCTTTAGCGGCTTTTCCCCACCGGCCCCCCAACCCCCCCACCCCGCTTGAGGTTGTTCCGCCTGGCGGTTTTTTGTCGGGGGCAAGCTGCTCTGCGCGTTGGTTGGGCGAAGACCGGTGGCCGGTGGTGGCCACCGGCACTCGAACGCTGGAAGACCGGGCGGGAGTCGAGCGTGTCGGGGCTTTCCCCTGGTCCCGCTGACTTCGCCGAAGGGAATCCTTGGCCGGGGCGGGTGGCCGGCGGCGGCACATCCGTGTCCACCCGGACCGGTGCAGGCCCGCAGGCCAGGGGCCTGCCGAGGCTGGCCTTGGGCACGTCGGAGAGGCTTCGCGGCGGGCCGGCTCTGCCGGTGTTGAGGCCGTCGGAGCACCTCGCGGATGTAGCCCCTGCTCGCTCGCACGCAGAG
>JASWHU010000401.1:80000-83255 GCA_030819815.1 Strix occidentalis
GCGCTCACGCCACCCCCCTGCCCCGACCTGTTGGCCGCCGTGCATTCGCTGGCATCAACCAGGGTCCGCGTCCGGGTGCGGGTCCCGGCGCTGCCGGGTCGCTCGCCGGCATCAACCCCCCCGGCAGCCCCTCCGCTCCGTGCTGCCCCCCCCCCCCCCCCAATTCCCTCCGGCGGAGACGCCCGTCTGTCTCGCCGGGGCGAGGTTCGCGTCGGGAACCGGGCGCCTGTCGCCGGGTCGGGGTCCCGGCGCTGCCGGGCGCTTCCCCCAGCTTCAGCTGTTGGTTTCGCGGGGTGGGTTCAGGTTTTCTCTCGGGGGCGGTGGTGGTGGTGGGGGCACGTTATTTTGTTTATTCCCCCCTGGTTGTCGCCGTCCCGCAGAGACGTGGGGACCGGGCACCCTTCGCTGCGTCCAGGTTCAGGTCCCGGCGTTGCCGGGCACTCGACGGCATCAACCGGCAGGCAGCCCCTCCGACACCGCACCGTGCCGCCCGCTGCTTCCCCCCACCCCCCCACCCCCCCCCCCACCCCGCCACGCCTGTCACCTGCAGCTAAGTAGGTGATAGGCCACGAGCAGGCCCGAGCCTGTGCAGCTGCTCGGGATGTCACCTTTAGCCGAGTAGTCGGTAAGGCAGGTGCAGGCCCTGGAGCGGCATGTAGCTGCTTGGGACGTCACATTTAGCTGCGTAGGTGACGGGGGAGGATCGGGCCCGGCTGATCTGCGGTGTCATCCCTTGTCTGAGCACGGCTTAGGGCAGGAGCAGGCCCTGCCTTGTGCAGCTGCTTGGCACGTCACCAGTACCCGTGTAGGTCAGAGGCCGGGAGCAGGCCGTGCCCTGAGGATCTTGTGGTTGAAGTCACGTCTGGATTAGTACGTGATAGGCCCGGACCAGGCCATGGCTCGTGTGGTTTCATGTGAGGTCATCTGCAGCTTTTCTAGCTGGTAGGCCAGGAGCAAGGCCTGGCTTGTGCAGCTCCTTGTGATGTCACGTTTAACTGAGGTGATAGGGCCAGCGGAGGCCCCGGCTAGTAGTGTAGCTGCTAGTGTACTGAAGCAAGGATTGGAACCAGAAGAGAAGAATTCGGCCGAGACAGGATCCTAAGTGAACCTGAATACACGATGAGAATCAAGAACTGAAAGGTTGACTGGAAACGTACAAAGACGAGGTAATCGATTTAGAAACAGTATATAAGCTGTCCTTCGGACATCTGTCACTCGCCGAGGTGGTGGCCCAACTCTGAGTTGTTAAGCGAGCAAGCAAGCAAGCCTAGGGGTACCCCCAGTCTGGCAAAATCCTTTAACACACAATCCCCCCCCACAGACACACCCCCACCCCTAAGGCCGTCGGGCCCGTCCTCTCGGCGACACTCGCCGCTCGAACGCGTCCCGCTGGCGACGGAACCGCCGGCCGTTGGTTCTGCCCGGGCCGAGGCACACGGGCGCGCTGCCCGCAGGCAGAAACGGGCGCGGGCCAACGAGGCCGGCTGGAGCAGAGAAGGTGGCGTTATCAACAGCGGGACGCATTTTTTTTTTTTATTATTTTCTCCCCACGCACGTGCGCACGATGTGCGCGCCACCCCCCACCCCCCCCAAGAGCTCCCCGGCCCGAACCCGTTGGCCCGCGGCTGCGTGCACGTATGCATACACAGCCGCCCCCTCCCGCCCTCCCCACCGGCCCCCGCCCTCCTGCCGCGTGGTTCTCGATGAGGCCGGTCGCCCCCCCCCCACCCCCACCCCGCCACTTGGCTCGCAACGAGCCCCGCCGCGCCCCCTACCCCCCCCCCCCCCCCCCCTCCCGCCGCCAGGTTCGCCATGACACCGGCCGCCCCCCCCGACCACGGGGTTCGCGATGAGACCGGCCGCCCGCCACCCCCACCCCGCTTTCCGCCAGCAGCAGATTGGCCGCTCCGGGGAAGGAAGGCGGGAGACTTTAGGACCCAGCGGCGTCCCCGCCGGCTCCGTACCCGGGCGCCAGAGGGGAGTCGCGGCGGCGGCGGCGGGGGGTGGGGGAATGTTTGGGGCTCTAGCCCCAGCTGCCGAGTCCCTACCGCGCCGCGCCCGCGCCCCGGCTCCCCGCCTTTCTCAGTCAGCCCTTCAGCCGCCCGCCCTCCCGCCCGCCTGCTCCGTCCCCGCCGCGGGTTGAAAGCCAAACGAACGCGGAAGGGGTGGGAGAGCGGCGCGGGGAGGGGGGGCAACAGAAACCGCCCCCGCCGCCCCCCCCCCCCCCCCCCCTTTTCCAGTGCTCTGCAGCGCCGGGGAGCCTGCGGTCGGCTGCCGGCCGCACCCACCGCCCTGCAGCTCCGGAGCTGCAGCGGGGGGCGGGGACCCACGGCTCTCTGAGCGCGCGGGCGCCGGCGGGGCTCGGGGGTGGGGGCGGGGGTGGGGGTGGGGGGTGGGTGTGTGTGTGTGTGTGTGTGTGTGTGTGTGTGTGTGTGTGTCCGTGTGCGCGTGTGTCGCGGCGCGGGGGCCGGTGGCTGCAGGGCCGCGGACATCTATTGAAATGTTTTGTTCTGTTTTGTTTTGTTGTGTTTCAAATTAAAAAGTCAAAATAAAACCATGGCAAGGGGGGAAAAAAAAACCCCAAGCCGAACAACACACCCCCCACACCCCCACCGGGACCCCCCTTCCCACACACCCGCCCACCCACCTCGAAAAAAACCCGAACGCGAAAGCCAGCGAGCGCCTGGCAACGCCGGGACCGGGACCCGGACCCGGACCCGGACCCGGACCCAGTGAAGGGCGTCCGGTCCCCCCGCCTCTGCGGGACAGCGAAAAGCGGGGGGAATAAACAAAATAACCCACCCACCCACCCACCCCCACCGCCCCCCCGAGAGAAAACCTGAACCCACCCCGCGAAACCAACAGCTGCAGCCGGGGAGCGCCTGGCAGCGCCGGGACCCCGACCCGGCGAAAGGCGCCCGGTTCCCGACGCGAACTCGCCTCGGCGAGACAGACGGGCGTCTCCGCCGGAGGTGGGGTGGGGGGAACGCCCGCGCTTCTGCCCGGTCCCCTGGCAGCCGGGGGAGGAGTGGGGGTGGCGGCGCGGGTGGCGCGGCGCGAAGCGGAGCGGAGGGGCTGGCGGGGGGGGGGTGGGGGTGGGGGGGGGGGGGGGGGGGCGTGGGGGGGAGGATGATGCCAGCGACCGCACGGTGGCCAGCGGGTCGGGGCAGAGGGGTGGCGTGTGCGCACGTGAGCGCGGCGGGGGAATGTGGTTAAGAAAAAAATCTTCCCTTTTCATTTATTTTTTCGTTATTT
>JASWHU010000402.1:0-83251 GCA_030819815.1 Strix occidentalis
ACTATTCCTCCTCTCTCTTCCTCCTCTTTCTTCCTCCTCTCTCTTCCTCCTCTCTCTTCTTCCTCTCTCTTTCTCCTCTCTCCTCTTCATCTCTCTTCCTCCTCTCTCTTCCTTCTCTCTCTTCCTCCTCTCTCTTCCTCCTCTCTTTCTCCTCTCTGCTCTTCCTCTCTCTTCCTCCTCTCTCTTCCTCCTCTCTCTTCCGGCTCTCTCATCTTCCTCTCTCTTCCTCCTCTCTCTACCTCCTCTCTCTTCATTCTCCCTCCTCCTCCTCTCTCCTCTTCTCTCTCTTCCTCCGCTCCCTTCCTCCTCTCTCTTCCTCCTCTCTCTTCCTCCTCTCTCTTCCTCCTCGCTCTTCTTCCTCTCTCCTCCTCCTCTCTCCTCTTCCTCTCTCTTCCTCCTCTCTCTTCCTCCTCTTTCTTCCTTCTCCCTCCTCCTCCTCTCTCCTCTTCCTCTCTCTTCCTCCTCTCTCTTCCTCCTCTCTCTTCCTCCTCACTCCCCCTCCTCACTCTTCCTCCTCTCTCTTTCTCCTCTCTCTTCCTCCTCTCTCTTCCTCCTCTCTTCTACTCCTCTCTCTTCCTCCTGTCTCTTCCTCCTCTCTACTTCCTACATTCTCCTCTTCATCTCTCTTCCTCCTCTCTCTTCCTCCTCTCTACTTCCTACACTCTCCTCTTCATCGCTCTTCCGCCTCTCTCTTCCTCCACTCTCCTCTTCTTCTCTATTCCTCCTCTCTCTTCCTCGTCCCTCTTCCTCCTCTCTCTTCCTCCTCTCTCTTCCTCCTCTCTCTTCTTTCTTCCTCCTACTCCTCTCTCCTACTCTTCTCTCTTCCTCCTCTCTCTTTCTCCTCTCTGCTCTTCCTCTCTCTTCCTCCTCTCTCCTCCACTATCCTCTTCCTCTCTCTTTCTCCTTTCTCTTCCTCCACACTCCTCTTCCTCTCTCTTCTTCCTCTCTCTTCCTGGTCTCCCTTCCTCCTCTCTCTTCCTCCTCTCTCTTACTCCTCTCTCTTATTCCTCTCTCTTCCTCCTCTCTCTTCCTCCTCTCTCTTCCTCCTCTCTCCTGCTCTCTCCTCTTCCTCTCTCTTCCTCCTCTCTCTTCCTCATCTCTCTTCCCCCTCTCTCTACTTCCTCATCTCTCCTCTTCCTCTCTCTTCCTCCTTTCTCCTCCTCCTCTCTCTTCCTCCTCTCTCTTCCTCCTCTCTCTTCCTCCTTTCTCTTCTTCCTCTCTCTTCCTCCTCCCTTCTGCTCTCTCTCGTCTTCCTCTCTCTTGCTCCTCTCTTCCTCCTCTCTCTTCCTCCTCTCCCCTCTTCATCTCTTCCACCTCTCTCTTCCTCCTCTCTCTTCCTCCTCTCATCTCTTCCTCTCTCTTCGTCCTCTGCCTTGCTCCTCTCTCTTCCTCCTCTCTCTTCCTCCTCTCTCTTCCTCCTCTCTCCTCTTCCTCTCTCTTCCTCCTCTCTCTTCCTCCTCTCTCCTCTTCCTCTCTCTTCCTCCTCTCTCTTCCTCCTCTCTCTTCCTCCTCTCTCTTCCTCCTCTTCCTCTCTCTTCCACCTCTCTCTTCCTCCTGTGTCTTCCTCCTCTCTCTTCCTCTTCTCACTTCCTCCTCTCTCTTCCTCCTCTCTCTTCCTCCTCTCTCTTCCTCCTCTCTCTTCCTCCTCTCTCTTCCTCCTCACTCTTCCTCCTCTCTGTTCCTCCTCTCTCTTCCTCCTCTCTCTTCCTCCTCTCTCCTCTTCCTCTCTGTTCCTCCTCTCTCTTCCTCCTCTATCCTCCTCCTCTGTCTTCCTCCTCTCCCCTCTTCCTCTCTCTTCCACCTCTCTCTTCCGCCTCTCTCTTCCTCCTTTCTCTTCCTCCTCGCTCTTCCTCCTCTTTCCTCTTCCTCTCTCTTCCTCCCCTCTCTTCCTCCTCTCTCTTCCTCCTCTCTCTTCCTCCTGTCACTTCCTCCTCTGTCTTCCTCCTCTCTCTTCCTCCTCTCTCTTCCTCTTCTCTCTTCCTCATCTGTATTCCTCCTCTCCCCTCTTCCTCTCTCTTCCACCTCTCTGTTCCTCCTCTCTCTTCCTCCTTTCTCTTCCTCCTCTCTCTTCCTCCTCTCTCCTCCTCCTCTCCCTTACTCCTCTCTCTTACTCCTCCCTCTTCCTCCTCTCTCCTCTTCCTCTCTCTTCCTCCTCTCTCTTCCTCCTCTTTCTTCCCCCTCTCTCTTCGTCCTCTGTCCTCCTCTCTCCTCTTCCTCTCTCTTCCACCTCTCTCTTCCCCCTCTCTCTTCCTCCTCTCTCCTCTTCTCCTCTCCTCTTCCTCTCTCTTCCTCCTCTCTCTTCCTCCTCTCTCTTCCTCCTCTCTCCTCTTCCACTCTCTTCTTCCTCTCTCTTCCTCCGCTCCCTTCCTCCTCTCTCTTCCTCTTCTCTCTTCCTCCTCTCTCTTCCTCTTATCTCTTCCTCCTCTCTCTTTCTCCTCTCTCCTCTTCCTCTCTCTTCCTCCTTTCTCTTCCTCCTCTCTCCTCCTCCTCTGTCCTCCTCCTCTGTCCTCTTCCTCTCTCTTCCTTGTATCTTCGTCCTATCTCTTCCTCCTCTCTCTTCCTCCTCTCCCCCCCCCTTCCTCTTCCTCTCTCTTTCTCCTCTCTCTTCCTCCACTCTCCTCTTCCTCTCTCTTCTTCCTTTCTCTTCCTCGTCTCCCTTCCTCCTCTCTCTTCCTCCTCTCTCTTCCTCCTCTGTCTTCCTCCTCTCTCTTCCTCCTCTCTCTTCCTCCTCTATCTTCCTGCTCCGTTTTCCTCCTCTCTCTTCATCCTCTCTCTTCCTTCTCTCTCCTCCTCCTCTCTCCTCTTCCTCTCTCTTCCTCCTCTCTCCTCCTCCTCTCTCTTCCTCCTCTCTCTTCCTCCTTTCTCTTCCTCCTCTCTCCTGCTCTCTCCTCTTCCTCTCTCTTCCTCCTCTCTCCTCCTCCGCTCTCTTACTCCTCTCTCCGTTACCTCTCTCTTCCTCCTATCTCTTCCTCCTCTCTCTTACTCCTCTCTCTTCCTTCTCCCTCCTCCTCCTCTCTCCTCTTCCTCTCTCTTCCTCCTCTCTCTTCCTCCCATGTCTTCCTTCTCTCCTCCTCCTCTCTCTTCCTCCTCTCTCTTCCTCCTCTCTCTTTCTCCTCTCTCTTCCTCCTCTCTCTTCCTCCTCTCTCCTCCTCCTCTCTCTTCCTCCTCTCCCTTCCTCCTCTCCCTTCCTCCTCTCTCTTTCTCCTCTCTCTTCTTCCTCTCTCTTCTTTCTCTCTCTTCCTCCTCTCTCTTCCCCCTTTCTCTTCCTCCTCTCTCCTCCTCCTCTGTCCTCCTCCTCTCTCCTCTTCCTCTCTGTTCCTCGTCTCCCTTCCTCCTCTCTCTTCCTCCTCTCTCTTCCTCCTTTCTCTTCCTCGTCTCTCTTCCTCCTCTCTCTTCCTCCTGTCTCCTCTGCCTCTCTCTTCTTCCTCTCTCTTCCTCCTCTCCTTTCCTCCTCTCTCTTCCTCCTCTCTCTTCCTCCTCTGTCTTCCTCCTCTCTCTTCCTCCTCTGTCTTTCTCCTCTCTCCTCCTCTCTCATCAACCTCTCTCTTCCTCCTCTCTCTTCCTCCTATCTCTTCCTCCTCTCTCTTCCTCCTCTCTCTTCTTCCTCTCTCTTCTTCCTCTCTCTTCCTCCTCTCCCCTCCTCCTCTCTCTTCCTCCTCTCTCTTCCTCCTCTCTCCTGCTCTCTCCTCTTCCTCTCTCTTCCTCCTCTCTCTTCCTCATCTCTCTTCCCCCTCTCTCTACTTCCTCATCTCTCCTCTTCTTCTCTCTTCCTCCTTTCTCCTCCTCCTCTCTCTTCCTCCTCTCTCTCCCTCCTCTCTCTTCCTCCTTTCTCTTCTTCCTCTCTCTTCCTCCTCTCTCCTGCTCTCTCTCGTCTTCCTCTCTCTTGCTCCTCTCTCTTCGTCCTCTGTCCTCCTCTCCCCTCTTCCTCTCTCTTCCACCTCTCTCTTCCCCCTCTCTCTTCCTCCTCTCTCCTCTTCTCCTCTCCTCTTCCTCTCTCTTCCTCCTCTCTCTTCCTCCTCTCTCCTCTTCCACTCTCTTCTTCCTCTCTCTTCCTCCGCTCCCTTCCTCCTCTCTCTTCCTCTTCTCTCGTCCTCCTCTCTCTTCCTCTTATCTCTTCCTCCTCTCTCTTTCTCCTCTCTCCTCTTCCTCTCTCTTCCTCCTTTCTCTTCCTCCTCTCTCCTCCTCCTCTGTCCTCCTCCTCTCTCCTCTTCCTCTCTCTTTCTCCTCTCTCTTCCTCCACTCTCCTCTTCCTCTCTCTTTTTCCTCTCTCTTCCTCGTCTCCCTTCCTCCTCTCTCCTCTTCCTCTCTCTTCCTCCTCTCTCTTCATCACCTCTCTTCCTCCCCTCTCTCCCTCCTCTCTCTTCCTCCTCTCTCTTACTCCTCTCTCTTCCTCTTCTCTGTTCCTCCTCTGTCTTCCTCCTCTATCTTTCTCCTCTCTACTCTTCCTCTCTCTTCCTCCTCTCTCTTTCTCCTCTCTCTTCCTCCTCTCTCTTCCTCCTCTCTCTTCCTCCTCTCTCTTCCTCCTCTCCCTTCCTCCTCTCCCTTCCTCCTCTCTCTTTCTCCTCTCTCTTCCTCCTCTCTCTTCTTTCTCTCTCTTCCTCCTCTCTCTTCCCCCTTTCTCTTCCTCCTCTCTCCTCCTCCTCTGTCCTCCTCCTCTCTCCTCTTCCTCTCTGTTCCTCGTCTCCCTTCCTCCTCTCTCTTCCTCCTCTCTCTTCCTCCTCTCTCTTCCTCCTCTCTCCTGCTCTCTCCTCTTCCTCTCTCTTCCTCCTCTCTCCTCCTCCTCTCTCTTCCTCCTCTCTCCGTTACCTCTCTCTTCCTCCTCTCTCTTCCTCCTCTCTCTTACTCCTCTCTCTTCCTTCTCCCTCCTCCTCCTCTCTCCTCTTCCTCTCTCTGCCTCCTCTCTCTTCCTCCCATGTCTTCCTTCTCTCCTCCTCCTCTCTCTTCCTCCTCTCTCTTCCTCCTCTCTCTTTCTCCTCTCTCTTCCTCCTCTCTCTTCCTCCTCTCTCTTCCTCCTCTCTCTTCCTCCTCTCCCTTCCTCCTCTCCCTTCCTCCTCTCTCTTTCTCCTCTCTCTTCCTCCTCTCTCTTCTTTCTCTCTCTTCCTCCTCTCTCTTCCCCCTTTCTCTTCCTCCTCTCTCCTCCTCCTCTGTCCTCCTCCTCTCTCCTCTTCCTCTCTGTTCCTCGTCTCCCTTCCTCCTCTCTCTTCCTCCTCTCTCTTCCTCCTCTCTCTTCCTCCTCTCTCCTCTTCCTCTCTCTTCTTCCTCTCTCTTCCTCCTCTCCTTTCCTCCTCTCTCTTCCTCCTCTCTCTTCCTCCTCTGTCTTCCTCCTCTCTCTTCCTCCTCTGACTTTCTCCTCTCTCCTCCTCTCTCATCAACCTCTCTCTTCCTCCTCTCTCTTCCTCCTATCTCTTCCTCCTCTCTCTTCCGCCTCTCTCTTCCTCCTCTCTCTTCTTCCTCTCTCTTCTTCCTCTCTCTTCCTCCTCTCCCCTCCTCCTCTCTCTTCCTACTCTCTCTTCCTCCTCTCTCTTCCTCCTCACTCCTCTTCCTCTCTCTTCCTCCTCTCTCCTCCTCCTCTCCCTTACTCCTCTCTCTTCCTCCTCTCTCTTCCTCCTCTCTCCTCTTCCTCTCTCTTCCTCCTCTCTCCTCCTCCTCTCTCCTCTTCCTCTCTCTTCCCCCTCTCTCTTCCTCCTCTCTCTTCCTCCTCCCTCCTCTTCCTCTCTCTTCTTCCTCTCTCTACCTCCTCTCTCTTCCTCCTCTCTCCTCTTCCTGTCTCTTCCTCCTCTCTCCTTATCCTCTCTCTTCCTCCTCTCTCTTCCTCCTCTCTCTTCCTCCTCTCTCCTACTCGCTCTTCTTCCTCTCTCTTCCTCCTCTCTCCTCCTCCTCTCTCTTCCTCCTCTCTCTTCCTCCTCTCTATTCCTCCTCTCTTTCTCCTCTCTGCTCTTCCACTCTCTTCCTCCTCTCTCCTCCTCCTCTCTCCGCTTCCTCTCTCTTCCTCCTCTCTCGTCCTCCTCTCTCTTCCTCCTCTCTGTTCCTCCTCTCCCTTCCTCCTCTCTCCTGCTCTCTCCTCTTCCTCACTCTTCCTCCTCTCTCCTCCTCCTCTCTCTCCGTCTTCTCTCTTCTTCCTCTCTCTTCCTCCTCTCTCCTCCTCCTCTGTCTTTCTCCTCTCTCCTCCTCTCTCATCTTCCTCTCTCTTCCTCCTCTCTCTTCCTCCTCTCTCTTCCTCCTCTATCTTCCTCCTCTCTCCTCTTCCTCTCTCTTCCTCCTCTCTCCTCTTCCTCTCTCTTCCTCCTCTCTCTTCCTCCTCTCTCCTCTTCCTCTCTCTTCTTCCTCTCTCCTCCTCCTCTCTGTTCCTCCTCTCTCTTCCTCTTCTCTACTCCTCTCTCCTCTTCCTCTCTCTTCCTCCTCTCTCTTCATCCTCTCTCTTCCTCCTCACTCTTCATCCTCTCTATTCCTGCTCTCTCTTCCTCTCTCTCCTCTTCCTCTCTCTTCTTCCTCGCTCTTCCTCCTCTCCCTTCCTCCTCTCTCTTCCTCCTCTCTCTTCCTTCTCCCTCCTCCTCCTCTCTCCTCTTCCTCTCTCTTCCTCCTCTCTCTTCCTCACCTCTCTTCCTCCCCTCTCTCCCTCCTCTCTCTTCCTCCTCTCTCTTACTCCTCTCTCTTCCTCTTCTCTTTTCCTCCTCTGTCTTCCTCCTCTATCTTTCTCCTCTCTACTCTTCCTCTCTCTTCCTCCTCTCCCTGCCTCCTCTCTCTTCCTCCTCTCTCTTCCTTCTCTCTCTTCCTCCTCTCTATTCCTCCTCTCTCTTCCTCCTCTCTCCAATTCCTATCTTTTCCTCCTGTCTCTTCCTCCTCTCTCTTCCTCCTCTCTCCTCTTCCTCCTCTCTATTCCTCTTCTCTCTTCCGCCTCTCTCTTCCTGCAATATCTTCCTCCACTCTCCACTTCCTCTCTCTTCCTCCTCTCTTCATCCTCTCTCTTCCTCCTCTCTCTTCCTCCTCTCTCCTGCTCTCTCCTCTTCCTCTCTCTTTCTCCTCTCTCTTCCTCCTCTCTTCTCTTCCTCTCTCTTCCTCCTCTCTCTTCCTCATCTCTCTTCCTTCCCTCTCTCCCTCCTCTCTCTTCTTCCCCTCTCTTCCTCCTCTCCCTTCCTCCTCTCTATTCCTCCTCTCTGTTCCTCCTCTCTCTTCCTCCTTTCTCTTCCTCCTCTCTCTTTCTCCTCTGTCCACTTGCTCTCTCTTCCTCCTCTCTCTTCCTCCTCTCTCATCCTCCTCTCTCTTCCTGTTCTCTTTTCCTCCTCTCTCTTCTTCCTCTCTCTTCTTCCTCTCTCTACTTCCTCTCCCTTCCTCCGCTCTCTTCCTCCTCTCCCTTCCTCCTCTCTCTTCCTACTCTCTCTTCCTCCACTCTCTTCCTGCTCTCTCTTGCTCCTCTCTGTTCTTCCTCTCTCTTCTTCCTCTCTCTTCCTCCTCTCCCTTCCTCCTCTCTCTTCGTCCTCTCTCTTCCTCCTCTCTCTTCCTGCTCTCTCTTCCTCCTCTCTCTTCTTCCTCTCTCATCCTTCTCCCTCCTCCTCCTCTCTCCTCTTCCTCTCTCTTCCTCCTCTCTCTTCCTCCTGTCTTCCTCCTCTCTCTTCCCCCTCTCTCTTCCTCCTCTCTCCTCTTCTCCTCTCCTCTTCCTCTCTCTTCCTCCTCTCTCTTCCTCCTCTCTCTTCCTCCTCTCTCCTCTTCCACTCTCTTCTTCCTCTCTCTTCCTCCGCTCCCTTCCTCCTCTCTCTTCCTCTTCTCTCGTCCTCCTCTCTCTTCCTCTTATCTCTTCCTCCTCTCTCTTTCTCCTCTCTCCTCTTCCTCTCTTTTCCTCCTTTCTCTTCCTCCTCTCTCCTCCTCCTCTGTCCTCCTCCTCTCTCCTCTTCCTCTCTCTTTCTCCTCTCTCTTCCTCCACTCTCCTCTTCCTCTCTCTTTTTCCTCTCTCTTCCTCGTCTCCCTTCCTCCTCTCTCTTCCTCCTCTCTCTTCCTCCTCTGTCTTCCTCCTCTCTCTTCCTCCTCTCTCTTCCTCCTCTATCTTCCTGCTCCGTCTTCCTCCTCTCTCTTCATCCTCTCTCTTCCTTCTCTCTCCTCCTCCTCTCTCCTCTTCCTCTATCTTCCTCCTCTCTCCTCCTCCTCTCTGTTCCTCCTCTCTCCTCTTCCTCTCTCTTCCTCCTCTCTCCTCCTCCTCTCTCTTCCTCTTCTCTCCATTACCTCTCTCTTCCTCCTCTCTCTTCCTCCTCTCTCTTACTCCTCTCTCTTCCTTCTCCCTCCTCCTCCTCTCTCCTCTTCCTCTCTCTTCCTCCTCTCTCTTCCTCCCATGTCTTCCTTCTCTCCTCCTCCTCTCTCTTCCTCCTCTCTCTTCCTCCTCTCTCTTTCTCCTCTCTCTTCCTCCTCTCTCTTCCTCCTCTCTCTTCCTCCTCTCTCTTCCTCCTCTCCCTTCCTCCTCTCCCTTCCTCCTCTCTCTTTCTCCTCTCTCTTCCTCCTCTCTCTTCTTTCTCTCTCCTCCTCCTCTCTCTTCCTCCTCTCCCTGCCTCCTCTCTCTTCCTCCTCTGTCTTCCTTCTCTCTCTTCCTCCTCTCTATTCCTCCTCTATCTTCCTCCTCTCTCCAATTCCTCTCTTTTCCTCCTGTCTCTTCCTCCTCTCTCTTCCTCCTCTCTCCTCTTCCTCCTCTCTATTCCTCTTCTCTCTTCCGCCTCTCTCTTCCTGCAATATCTTCCTCCACTCTCCACTTCCTCTCTCTTCCTCCTCTCTTCGTCCTCTCTCTTCCTCCTCTCTCTTCCTCCTCTCTCCTCCTCTCTCCTCTTCCTCTCTCTTTCTCCTCTCTCTTCCTCCTCTCTTCTCTTCCTCTCTCTTCCTCCTCTCTCTTCCTCATCTCTCTTCCTTCCCTCTCTCCCTCCTCTCTCTTCTTCCCCTGTCTTCCTCCTCTCCCTTCCTCCTCTCTCCGTGTCCTCTCTCTTCCTCCTCTCTCTTCCTCCTCTCTCTTCCTCCTCTCTCTTCTTCCTCTCTCATCCTTCTCCCTCCTCCTCCTCTCTCCTCTTCCTCTCTCTTCCTCCTCTCTCTTCCTCCTGTCTTCCTCCTCTCTCTTCCTCCTATCTCCTCCTCCTCTCTCCTCTTCCACTCTCTTCTTCCTCTCTCTTCCTCCGCTCCCTTCCTCCTCACTCTTCCTCTTCTCTCTTCCTCCTCTCTCTTCCTCTTCTCTCTCCCTCCTCTCTCTTTCTCCTCTCTCCTCTTCATCTCTCTTCCTCCTCTCTCTTCCTCCTCTCTCTTCCTCCTCTCTCTTCCTCCTCTCTCTTCCTGCTCTCTCTTCCTCCTCTCTCCTCTTCCTCTCTCTTCTTTCTCTCTCTTCCTCCTCTCCCTTCCTCCTCACTCTTCCTCCTCTCTCTTCCTCCTCTCTCTTCCTCCTCTCACCTCCTCCTCTCTCCTCTTCCTCTCTCTTCCTCCTCTCTCTTCCTCCTCACTCTTCCTTCTCCCTCCTCCTCATCTCTCCTCTTCATCTCTCTTCCTCCTCTCTCTTCCTCCTCTCTTTCTCCTCTCTACTCTTACTCTCTCTTCCTACTCTCTTTTCCTCTTTCCTCTTTATCCTCTCTCTTCCTCCTCTCTCTTCCGGCCCTCTCCTCTTCCTCTCTCTTCCTCCTCTCTCTTCCTCCTCTCTCTTCCTTCTCCCTCCTCCTCCTCTCTCCTCTTCCTCTCTCTTCCTCCTCTCTCTTCCTCCTCTATCTTCCTCCTCTCTCTTCCTCCTCTCTCTTCGTCCTCTCTATTCCTCCTCTCTCTTCCTCCTCTCTCTTCCTCCTCTCTCTTCCTCCTCTCTCCTCCTCCTCTCTCCTCTTCCTCTCTCTTCCTCCTCTCTCTTCCTCCTCTCTCTTCCTTCTCCCTCCTCCTCCTCTCTCCTCTTCATCTCTCTTCCTCCTCTCTCTTCCTCCTCTCTCTTCCTCCTCTCTCTTCCTGCTCTCTCTTCCTCCTCTCTCCTCTTCCTCTCTCTTCTTTCTCTCTCTTCCTCCTCTCCCTTCCTCCTCACTCTTCCTCCTCTCTCTTCCTCCTCTCTCTTCCTCCTCTCACCTCCTCCTCTCTCCTCTTCCTCTCTCTTCCTCCTCTCTCTTCCTCCTCTCTCTTCCTTCTCCCTCCTCCTCCTCTCTCCTCTTCATCACTCTTCCTCCTCTCTCTTCCTCCTCTCTTTCTCCTCTCTGCTCTTACTCTCTCTTCCTCCTCTCTCTTCCTCTTTCCTCTTCATCCTCTCTCTTCCTCCTCTCTCTTCCGGCTCTCTCCTCTTCCTCTCTCTTCCTCCTCTCTCTTCCTCCTCTCTCTTCCTTCTCCCTCCTCCTCCTCTCTCCTCTTCCTCTCTCTTCCTCCTCTCTCTTCCTCCTCTATCTTCCTCCTCTCTCTTCCTCCTCTCTCTTCCTCCTCGCTCTTCTTCCTCTCTCCTCCTCCTCTCTCCACTTCCTCTCTCATCCTCCTCTCTCTTACTCATCTCTCTTCCTTCTCCCTCCTCCTCCTCTCTCCTCTTCCTGTCTCTTCCTCCTCTCTCTTCCTCCTCTCTCTTCCTCCTCTCTCCTCCTCCTCTCTCTTCCTCCTCTCTCTCATCTCTCCTCTTCCTCTCTCTTCCTCCTTTAACTTCCTCCTCTCTCTTACTCCTCTCTCTTCCTCCTCTCCCTTCCTCCTCTCTCTTCCTCCTCTCTCTTCCTCCTCTCTCTTCATCCTCTCTCCTCCTCCTCTCTCCTCTTCCTCTCTCTTCCTCCTCTCTCTTCCTCCTCTCTCTTCCTTCTCCCTCCTCCTCCTCTCTCCTCTTCCTCTCTCTTCCTCCGCTCTCTTCCTCCTCTCTCCTCCTCCTCTCTCTTCCTTCTCTCTCTTTCTCCTGTCTCCTCTTCCTCTCTTTTCCTCCTTTCTCGTCCTCCTCTCTCTTCCTCCTCTCTCTTCCTCCTCTCTCTTCCTCCTCTGTTCTCCTCCTCACTCCTATTCCTCTCTTTTCCTCGTCTCTTCGTCCTATCACTTCCTCCTCTCTCTTCCTCCTCTCTCCTCCTCTATCCTCTTCCGCTCTCTTTCTCCTCTCTCTTCCTCCTCTCTATTCTTCCTCTCTCTTCCTCCTCTCTCTTCCTCCTCTCTCTTCCTCCTCTCTCCTGCTCTCTCCTCTTCCTCCTATCTCTTCCTCCTCTCTCCTCCTCATCTCTCTTCCCCCTCTCTCCTCTTCATCTCTCTTCTTCCTCTCTCTTCCTCCTCTCTCCTCCTCCGCTCTCTGCCTCCTCACTCTTCCTCCTCTCTCTTCCTCCTCTCTCTTCGTCCTCTATATTCCTCCTCTCTCTTCCTCCTCTCTCTTCCTCCTCTCCCTACCTCCTCTCTCCTCTTCCTCTCTCTTCTTCCTCTCTCTTCCTCCTCTCTCTTCCTCCTCTGTCTTTCTCCTCTCTTCCTCCTCTCTCCGCCTCCTCTCTCCTCTTCCTCTCTCTTCCTCCTCTCTCTTCCTCCTCTCTCTTCCTCCTCTCTCTTCCTCCACTCTCTTCCTCCTCTCTCTTTCTCCTCTCTCATCTTCCTCTCTCTTCCTCCTCTCTCTTCCTCCTCTCTCTTTCTCCTCTCTCTTCCTCCTCTCTCATCCTCCTCTCTCTTCCTCCTCTCTCCTCTTCCTCTCTCCTCCTCCCCTCTCCTCTTCCTCTCTCTTCCTCCTCTCTCTTCCTTCTCTCTCCTCCTCCTCTCTCTTTTTCCTCTCTCTTCCTCCTCTCTCTTCCTCCTCTCTCCTCTTCCTCTCTCCTCCTCCTCACTCTTCCTCCTCTCTCATCCTCCTCTCTCTTCCTCCTCTCTCTTCCTCCTCTATTCTACTCCTCTCTCTTCCTCCTCTCTCTTCCTCCTCTCTAATTCCTACACTCTCCTCTTCATCTCTCTTCCTCCTCTCTCTTCCTCCACTCTCCTCTTCCTCTCTCTTCCTCCTCTCTCTTCCTCATCCCTCTTCCTCCTCTGTCTTCTTCCTCTGTCTTCCTCCTCTCTCTTCCTCCTCTCTCCTCTTCCTCTCTCTTCTTCCTCTCTCTTCCTCCTCTCTCTTCCTCCTCTCTCTTCCTCCTCTCTCTTCCTCCTCTCTCCTCCACCTCTCTCCTCTTCCTCTCTCTTCTTCCTCTCTCTTCCTCCTCTCCCTTCCTCCTCTCTCCTCTTCCTCTCTCTTCTTCCTCTCTCTTCCTCCGCTCTCTTTCTCCTCTCTCTTCCTCCTTTCTCCTCCTCCTCTCTTCTACTCCTCTCTCTTCCTCCTCTCTCTTCCTCCTCTCTACTTCCTACACTCTCCTCTTCCTCTCTCTTCCTCCTCTCTCTTCCTCGTCTCTCTTCCTCCTCTCTCTTCTTCCTCTGTCTTGCTCCTCTCTCTTCCTCCTCTCTCCTCTTCCTCTCTCTTCCTCCTCTCTCTTCCTCCTCTCTCTTCCTCCTCTCTCTTCCTCCTCTCTCCTCTTCCACTCTCTTCTTCCTCTCTCTTCCTCCGCTCCCTTCCTCCTCTCTCTTCCTCTTCTCTCTTCCTCTTCTCTCTTCCTCTTCTCTCTTCCTACTCTCTCTTTCTCCTCTCTCCACTTCCTCTCTCTTCCTCCTCTCTCTTCCTCCTCTCTCTTCCTCCTCTCTCTTCCTCCTCTCTCTTCCTGCTCTCTCTTCCTCCTCTCTCCTCTTCCTCTCTCCTCCTCCTCACTCTTCCTCCTCTCTCTTTCTCCTCTATCATCCTCCTCTCTCTTCCTCCTCTGTCTTCCTCCTCTCTTCTACTCCTCTCTCTTCCTACTCTCTCTTCGTCCTCTCTACTTCCTACACTCTCCTCTTCATCTCTCTTCCTCCTCTCTCTTCCTCCACTCTCCTCTTCCTCTCTATTCCTCCTCTCTCTTCCTCGTCCCTCTTCCTCGTCCCTGTTCCTCCTCTCTCTTCTTCCTCTGTCTTCCTCCTCTCTCTTCCTCCTCTCTCCTCTTCCTCTCTCTTCTTCCTCTCTCTTCCTCCTCTCCCTTCCTCCTCTCTCCTCTTCCTCTCTCTTCTTCCTCTCTCTTCCTCCTCTCTCTTCCTCCTCTCTCTTCCTCCTCTCTCTTCCTCCTCTCTCCTCCACCTCTCTCCTCTTCCTCTCTCTTCCTTAACTCTCTTCCTTCTCCCTCGTCCTCCTCTCTCTTCTTTCTCTCTCTTCCTCCTCTCCCTTCCTCCTCTCTCTTCCTCCTCTCTCTTCCTCCTCTCTCTTCCTCCTCTCTCCTCCTCCTCTCTCCTCTTCGTCGCTCTTCCTCCCCTCTCTTCCTCCTCTCTCTTCCTCCTCTCTCTTCCTCCTCTCTCTTCCTCCTCTCTCCTCTTCCTCTCTCTTCTTCCGCTCTCTTCCTCCTCTCTCTTCCTCCTCTCTCTTCCTCCTCTCTCCTCCTCCTCTATCCTCTTCCTCTCTCTTCCTCCTCGCTCTTCCTCCTCTCTCTTCCTCCTCTCTCTTCCTCTTCTCTCTTCCTCCTCTCTATTCCTCTTCTCTCTTCCTACTCTCTCTTTCTCCTCTCTCCTCTTCCTCTCTCTTCCTCCTCTCTCTTCCTCCTCTCTCTTCCTCCTCTCTCTTCCTGCTCTCTCTTCCTCCTCCCTCCTCTTCCTCTCTCCTCCTCCTCACTCTTCCTCCTCTCTCTTTCTCCTCTCTCTTCCTCCTCTCTCTTCCTCCTCTCTCTTCCTCCTCTATTCTACTCCTCTCTCTTCCTCCTCTCTAATTCCTACACACTCCTCTTCATCTCTCTTCCTCCTCTCTCTTCCTCCACTCTCCTCTTCCTCTCTCTTCCTCCTCTCTCTTCCTCGTCCCTCTTCCTCCTCTCTCTTCTTGCTCTGTCTTCCTCCTCTCTCTTCCTCCTCTCTCCTCTTCCTCTCTCTTCCTCCTCTCTCTTCCTCCTCTCTTCTACTCCTCTCTCTTCCTCCCCTCTCTTCCTCCTCTCTACTTCCTACACTCTCCTCTTCATCTCTCTTCCTCCTCTCTCTTCCTCCACTCTCCTCTTCCTCTCTCTTCCTCCTCTCTCTTCCTCGTCACTCTACCTCGTCCCACTTCCTCCTCTCTCTTCTTCCTCTGTCTTCCTCCTCTCTCTTCCTCCTCTCTCCTCTTCCTCTCTCTTCTTCCTCTCTCTTCCTCCTCTCCCTTCCTCCTCTCTCCTCTTCCTCTCTCTTCTTCCTCTCTCTTCCTCCTCTCTCTTCCTCCTCTCTCTTCCTCCTCTCTCTTCCTCCTCTCTCCTCCACCTCTCTCCTCTTCCTCTCTCTTCCTTAACTCTCTTCCTTCTCCCTCGTCCTCCTCTCTCCTCTTCCTCTGTCTTCCTACTCTCTCTTCCTCCTCTCTCTTCCTCCTATCTCTTCCTCCTCTCTCTTCCTCCTCCCTCCTCTTCCTCTCTCTTCTTCCTCTCTCTTCCTCCTCTTTCCTCTTCCTCTATATTCCTCCTCTCTCTTCCTCTTCTCTCTTCCTCTTCTAACTTCCTCCTCTCTCTTCCTCCTCTCTCTTCCTGCTCTCTCTTCCTCCTGTCTCTTCCTCCTCTCTCTTCCTCCTCTCTCCTCTTCCTCTCTCTTCTTCCTCTCTCTTCATCCTCTTTCCTCTTCCTCTCTCTTCCTCCTCTCTCTTCCTCCTCTCACTTCCTCCTCTCACTTCCTCCTCTCTCTTCCTCCTCTCTCTTCCTCCTCTCTCCTCTTCCTCTGTCTTCCTCCTCTCTCATCCTCCTCTCTCTTCCTTCCTCTTCCTCCTCTCTCTTCCTCCTCTCTCTTCCTCCTATCTCTTCCTCCTCTCTGTTCCTCCTCTCTCCTCTTCCTCTCTCTTCTTCCTCTCTCTTCCTCCTCTTTCCTCTTCCTCTTTCCTCTTCCTCTCTCTTCCTCCTCTCTCTTCCTCCTCTCTCTACCTCCTGTCACTTCCTCCTCTCTCTTCCTCCTCTTACTTCCTCCTCTCTCTTCCTCCTCTCTCTTCCACCTCTCTCTTCCTCCTCTCTCTTCCTCCTCTATCTTCCTCCTCTCTCCTCTTCCTCTCACTTCCTCCTCTCTCTTTCTCCTCTGTCTTACTCCTCTCCCTTCCTCCTCTCTCCTCTTCCTCTCTAATCCTCCTCTCTCTTCCTCCTCTCTCTTCCTCCTCTCTCCTCTTCCTATCTCTTCCTCCTCTCTATTCCTCCTCTCTACTCTTCCTCTCTCTTCCTCCTGTGACTTAATCCTCTCTCTTCCTCCTCTCTCTTCCTCCTCTCTCCTGTTCCTGTCTCTTCCTCCTCTCACTTCCTCCTCTCTATTCCTCCTCTCTCTTCCTCCTCTCTCCTCTTCCTCTCTATTCCTCCTCTCCCCTCTTCCTCTCTCTTCCACCTCTCTCTTCCTCCTCTCTCTTCCACGTCTCTCTTCCTCCTCTCTCTTCCTCCTTTCTATTCCTCCTCTCCCCTCTTCCTCTCTCTTCCACCTCTCTCTTCCTCCTCTCTCCTCCTAATCTCCCTACCTCGGGCGCGGCCTGCGGTCCCGCTCCTCTCTTCCTCCTGTGATCGTGGTCGGCTGCGCCTGCCTCTCTGTGCTTCCTCCGTCTCTCTTCCTCCGTCCTCTCTCTTCCTCTCTATTCCTCCTGTATCATTCCTCCTCTCTCATCTCCTCCTCTCCCTCTTCCTCTCTCTTCCACCTCTCTCTTCCTCCTCTCTCGTCCTCCTATCTCTTCCTCCTCTCTCTTCCTCCTCTCTCCTCCTCCTCTCCCTTCCTCGTCTCTCTTCGTCCTACTCTCTTCCTCCTATCTCTTCCTCCTGCCCTCTTCATCTTCTCTCTCCTCCTCTCTCTTACTCCTGCTCTTTTTCCTCTCTCTTCCTCCTCTTTCTCTTCCTCTATATTCCTCCTCTCTCTTCCTCCTCTCTCTTCCTCCTAACTTCCTCCTCTCTCTTCCTCCTCTCACTTCCTCCTCTCACTTCCTCCTCTCTCTTCCTCCTCTCTCTTCCTCCTCTCTCCTCTTCCTCTGTCTTCTCCTCACTCTTCCTCCTCTCTCTTCCTTCTCTCTTCCTCCTCTCTGTTCCTCCTCTCTCTTCTCCTATCTCTTCCTCCTCTCTGTTCCTCTCTCTCCTCTCCTCTCTCTTCTTCTTCTCTCTTCTCCTCTTTCGTCTCCTCTTTCTCTTCCTCTCTCTTCCTCCTCTCTCTTCCTCTCTCATCTTCCTCCTCTCTCTACCTCCGGTCACATCCTCCTCTCTCTTCCTCTCTACTTCCTCCTCTCTCTTCCTCCTCTCTCTCATCCTCTCTCTGTCCTCCTCTCCTTCCTCTCTCTCATCCTCCCCCCTCTTCGTCTCTCTTCCACCTCTCTCTTCCTCCTCTCTCTTCCTGCTCTCTTCTCTCTCTCATCTCCTCTCTCTTCCTCCTCTCTCTGCTCCTCTCTCTTCCTCCTCTCTCTTCCTCCTCTATCTCCTCCTCTCTCCTGTTCCTCTCACTTCCTCCTCTCTCTTTCTCCTCTGTCGTACTCCTCTCCCTTCTCCTCTCTCCTCTTCCTCTCTAATCCTCCTCTCTCTTCCTCCTCTCTTCCTAATCCCTATTCTCCTCTCTCTTCCTCCTCTCTTCTCTTCCTCTCTCTTCCTCGTCTCTCTTCCTCTCTCTCTTCCTCCTCTCTCTTCCTCCTCTCTCCCTCTTCCTTTCTCTCCGCATCTCTATTCCTCCTCTCTACTCTTCTCTCTCTCTTCCTCCTCTCTTCTCCTCCTCTCTCTCTCTTCTCTCTCTCTTCCTCTCTCTTCCGTCTCTCTCCTCCTCTTTCTTCCTCCTCCTCTTCCTCCTCTCTCTTCCTCCTCTCTCTTCCTCCTCTCCCTGTTCCTCTCTCTTCCACCTCTCTCTTCACCTCTCTCTTCTCCTCTCTCTCCTCCTCTCTCTTCTCCTTCTCTTCCGCCTCTCTCTTCCTCCTCTCTCTCCTCCTCTCTCTTCCTCCTCTCCCCTCTCCTCTCTCTTCCACCTCTCTCTCCTCCTCTCTCTTCCTCCGTTTCTCTTCCCGTCTCTCTTCCCTCCTCTCGCCTCCTCCTCTCCTTCCTCCTCCTCTCTTCCTCCTCTCTTTCCTCCTCTCTCCTCTTCCTCTCTCTCCTCCTCTCTCTTCCTCTCTCTCTTCTCCTCTCTCCTCTTCCTCTCCCTTCCTCCTCTCTCTTCCTCCTCTTTCTTCCTCCTCTCTCCTCCTCTCCCTTTTCTTCTCTTCCACCTCTCTTACTCCTACCTCTTTTCCTCTCTCTTCTCCTCTTTCCTCTCCTCTCTCTTCTCCTCTCACATCCTCCTCTCTCTTCCTCCTCTCACTTCCTCCTCTCTCTTCCTCTGTCACTTCCTCCTCTCTCTTCCTCCTCTCACTTCCTCCTCTCTCTTCCTCCTCTCTCTTCCTCCTCTCTCCTCTTCCTCTCTCTTCCTCCTCTCTCTTCCTCTCTCTCTTCCTCCTCTCTCTTCCTCCTTTCTCATCCTCCTCTTCCCTCTTCCTCTCTCTTCCACCTCTCTCTTCTAATGTCTCTTCCTCCTCTCTCTTCCTCTTCTCCCCTCTTCCTCTCTCTTCCACCATTTCTTCCTCCTTTCTCGTCTCCTCTCTCTTCCTGTCCCCTCTTCCTCTCTCTTCCTCCTCTCTCCTCCTCCTCTCCCTTACTCCTCTCTCTTCTCTCCTCTGTCTTCCTCCTCTCTCTTCCTTCTTTCTACTCTTCCTCTCTCTTCCTCCTCTCTCTACCGCCTCTCTCCTCTTCTTCTCTCTTCCTCCTCTCTCTTCTTCCTCTCTCCTCTTCCTCCCTGTTCCTCCTCTCTCTTCCTTCTTTCTCTTCCTCCTCTCTCTCCTCCTCTCTCTTCCTCCTCACTCCTCTCCTCTCTCTTCCTCCTCTCTCCTCCTCCTCTCCTTACTCTCTCTCTTCCTCCTCTCTCTTCCTCCTCTCTCCTCTTCCTCTCTCTTCCTCCTCTCTCTTCCTCCTCTCTCTTCCTCCTCTCTCTTCTTCCTCTCTCTTCCTCCTCTCTCATCCTCCTCTCTCTTCCTTCTCTCTTCCTCCTCTCTCTTCCTCCTCTCTCTTCCTCCTCTCTCTTCTTCCTCTCTCTTCCTTCTCTCTCCTCTTCCTCTCTCTTCCTCCACTTTCTTCTTCCTCTCTCTTCCTCCTCTCTCTTCCTCCTCTCTCTTCCTCCTCTCTCTTCCTCCTGTCACTTCCTCCTCTCTCTTCCTCCTCTCTCCTCTTCCTTCCTCCTCTCTCTTCCTCCTCTCTCTTCTCCTCTCTCTTCCTCCTCTCTCTTCCTCCTCTCCCCTCTTCCTCTCTCTTCCACGTCTCTCTTACGCCTACCTGTTTTTCCTCTCTCTTCCTCCTCTTTCCTCTTCCTATCTCTTCCTCCTCTCTCTTCCTCCTCTCTCTTCCTCCTCTCTCCTCTTCCTCTCTCTTCTCCTCTCTCTAGCTCCTCTCTCTTCCTCCTCTCTCTTCCTCCTCTCTCTTCCTCTTATCTCTTCCTCCTGTCCTCTCTTCCTCTCTCTTCCACGTCTCTCTTCCTCCTCTCTCCTCTTCCTCTCTCTTCCTCCGCTCTCCTCTTCCTATCCCTTCCTTCTCTCTCTTCCTCCTCTCTCTTCGTCCTCTGTCTTCCTCCTCACTCTTCCTCCTCTCCCCTCTTCCTCTCTCTTCCAGCTCTCTCTTCCTCCTCTCTCTTCCTCCTCTCTCTTCCTCCTCTCTCCTCTTCGTCTCTCTTCCTCCTCTCTCTTCCTCCTCTCTCTTCCTCCTCTCTCTTCCTCCTCTTCCCTATTCCTCTCTCTTCCACCTCTCTCTTCCTCCTGTGTCTTCCTCCTCTCTCTTCCTCCTCTCACTTCCTCCTCTCTCTTCCTCCTCTCTCTTCCTCCTCTCTCTTCCTCCTCTCTCTTCCTCCTCTCCCCTCTTCCTTTCTCTTCCAACTCTCTCTTCCTCCTCTCTCTTCCTCCTCTCTCCTCTTCCTCTCTCTTCCTCCTCTTTCCTCTTCCTCTCTCTTCCTCCTCTCTCTTCCTCCTCTCTCTTCCCTCCTCTCTCTTCCTCCTCTCTCCTCTTCCTCTCTCTTTCTCCTCTCTCTTCCTCCTCTTTCCTCATCCTCTCTCTTCCTCCTCTCTCTTCCTCCTCTCTCCTCTTCCTCTCTCTTCCTCCTCTCTCTTCCTCCTCTCTCTTCCTCCTCTCTCTTCCTCCTCTCCCCTCTTCCTCTCTCTTCCTCCTCTCTCCTCTTCCTCTCTCTTCCTCCTCTCTCTAGCTCCTCTCTCTTCCTCCTCTCTCTTCCTCCTCTCTCTTCCTCTTATCTCTTCCTCCTGTCCTCTCTTCCTCTCTCTTCCACGTCTCTCTTCCTCCTCTCTCTTCCTCCTTTCTCTTCCTCCTCTCTCTTCCTCCTCTCTCCTCTTACTCTCTCTTCCTCCTCTCTCCTCTTCCTCTCCCTTCCTCCTCTCTCTTCCTCCTCTCTCTTCGTCCTCTCTCTTCCTCCTCTCTCTTCCTCCTCTCCCCTCTTCCTCTCTCTTCCAGCTCTCTCTTACTCCTACCTCTTTTTCCTCTCTCTTCCTCCTCTTTCCTCTTCCTATCTCTTCCTCCTCACTCTTCCTCCTCTCTCTTCCTCCTCTCTCCTCTTCCTCTCTCTTCCTCCTCTCTCTTCCTCCTCTTTCCTCATCCTATCTCTTCCTCCTCTCTCTTCCTCCTCTCTCCTCTTCGTCTGTCTTCCTCCTCTCTCTTCCTCCTCTCTCTTCCTCCTCTCTCTTCCTCCTCTCTCCTCTTCCTCTCTCTTCCTCCTCTCTCTTGCTCCTCTCTCTTCCTTCTCTCTCTTCCTCCTCTCTCTTCCTCCTCTCCCCTCTTCCTCTCTCTTCGACATCTCTCTTTTTCCTACCTCTTTTTCCTCTCTCTTCCTCCTCTTTCCTCTTCCTCTCTCTTCCTCCTCTCTCTTCCTCCTCTCTCTTCCTCCTCTCTCTTCCTCCTCTCTCTTCCTCCTTTCTCTTCCTCCTCTCTCTTCCTCCTCTATCCTCTTCCTCTGTCTTGCTCCTCTTTCCTCTTCCTCTCTCTTCCTCCTCTCTCTTCCTCCTCTCTCTTCCTCATCTCTCTTCCTCCTGTCACTTCCTCCTCTCTCTTCCTCCTCTCTCCTCTTCCTCTCCCTTCCTCCTCTCTCTTCCTCCTCTCTCTTCCTCCTCGCTCTTCCTCCTCTCCCTTCCTCCTCTCCCCTCTTCCTCTCTCTTCCACCTCTCTGTTACGCCTACCTTTTTTTCCTCTCTCTTCCTCCTCTTTCCTCTTCCTATCTCTTCCTCCTCTCTCTTCCTCCTCTCTCTTCCTCCTCTCTCCTCTTCTTCTCTCTTCCTACTCTCTCTTCCTCCTCTCTCTTCCTCCTCTCTCTTCCACTTCACTCTTCCTCCTCTCTATTCCTCCTTTCTCTTCCTCCTCTCTCTTCCTCCTCTCGCCTCCTCCTCTCCCTTCCTCCTCTCTCTTCCTCCTCTCTCTCCCTCCTCTCTCCTCTTCCTCTCTCTTCCTCCTCTCTCTTCCTCCTCTCTCTTCCTCCTCTCTCTTCCTCCTCTCTCTTCCTCCTCTCCCCTCTTCCTCTCTCTTCCAGCTCTCTCTTACTCCTACGTCTTTTTCCTCTGTCTTCCTCCTCTTTCCTCTTCCTATCAGTTCCACCTCTCTCTTCCTCTTCTCTCTTCCTCCTCTCTCCTCTTCCTCTCTCTTCCACCTCTCCCCTCTTCCTCTCCCTTCCTCCTCTCTCTTCCTCCTCTCTCTTCCTCCTCTCTCTTCCTCCTCTCCCCTCTTCCTCTCTCTTCCTCCTCTTTCGTCCTCCTGTCTCCTCTTCCTCTCCCTTCCTACTCTCTCTTCATCCCCTTTCTTCCTCCTCTCTCTTCCTTCTCTCCCCTCTTCCTCTCTCTTCCACCTCTCTCTTACTCCTATCTCTTTCTCCTGTCTCTTCCTCCTCTTTCCCCTGCCTCTCTCTTCCTCCTCTCTCTTTCTCCTCTCTCTTCGTCCTCACTCCTCTTCTCTCTCTTTCTCCTCTCTCTTCCTCCTCACTCCTCTTCCTCTCTCTTCCTCCTCTCTCTTCCTCCTCACTCCTCTTCCTCTCTCTTCCTCCTCTCCCTTCCTCCTCTCTCTTCCTCCTCTCTCTTCCTCCTCTCCCCTCTTCCTCTCTCTCCTCCTCTCTCCTCTTCCTCTCTCTTCCTCCTCTCTCTAGATCCTCTCTCTTCCTCCTCTCTCTTCCTCCTCTCCCCTCTTCCTCTCTCTTCCACCTCTCTCTTCCTCCTCTCTCTTCCTCCTCTCTCCTCTTCATCTCTCTTCCTCCTCTCTCTTCCTCCTCTCTCTTCCTCCTCTCTCTTCCTCCTCTCTCTTCCTCCTCTCTCCTCTTCCTCTCTCTTGCTCCTCTCTCTTCCTCCTCTTTCCTCTTCCTCTCTCTTCCTCCTCTCCCTTCCTCCTCTCTCTTCCTCCTCTCTCTTCCTCCTCTCCCCTCTTCCTCTCTCTTCCTCCTCTCTCCTCTTCCTCTCTCTTCCTCCTCTCTCTAGCTCCTCTCTCTTCCTCCTCTCTCTTCCTCCTCTCTCTCCCTCCTCTTCCCTCTTCCTCTCTCTTCCACGTCTCTCTTCCTCCTCTCTCTTCCTCCTCTCTCTTCCTCTTCTCTCTCCTCCTCTCTCCTCTTCCTCTCTCTTCCACCTCTCTCTTCCTCCTCTCTCTTCTTCTCTCTCTTCCATCCTCTCACTACCTCCTCTCTCTTCCTCCTCACTCTTCCTCCTCTCTCTTCCTCCTCTCTCTTCCTCCTCTCTCCTCTTCCTCTCTCTTCCTCCTCTCTCTTGCTACTCACTCTTCTCCTCTCTATTCCTCCTCTCTCTTCCTCTCTTACTTCCTCCTGTCCCCTCTTCCTCTCTCTTCCACCTCTCTCTTCCTCCTCTCCCTTCCTATTCTCTCTTCCTCCTCTCTCTTCCTCCTCGCTTCTCTTCATCTCTCTTCCTCCTCTCTCTTCCTCCTCTCTCTTCCTCCTCTCTCCTCTTCCTCCTTGTTCCTCCTCTCTCGTCCTCCTCTCTCCTCTTCCTTCTCTTCCACATCTCACTTACTCCTACCTCTTTTTCCTCTCTCTTCCTCCTCTTTTCTTTCCTCTCTCTTCCTTCTCTCTCTTCCTCCTCTCTCTTCCTCCTCTCTCATCCTCCTCTCTCTTCCTTCTCTCTTCCTCCTCTCTCTTCCTCCTATCTCTTCCTCCTATCTATTCCTCCTCTCTCTTCCTCCTCTCTCCTCTTCCTCTCTCTTCCTCCACTTTCCTCTTCCTCTCTCTTCCTCCTCTCTCTTCCTTCTCTCTCTTCCTCCTCTCTCTTCCTCCTGTCACTTCCTCCTCTCTCTTCCTCCTCTCTCCTCTTCCTTCCTCCTCTCTCTTCCTCCTCTCTCTTCCTCCTCTCTCTTCCTCCTCTCTCTTCCTCCTCTCTCTTCCTCCTCTCTCTTCCTCCTCTCTCTTTCTCCTCTCTCTTCCTCCTCTCTCTTCCTCCTGTCACTTCCTCCTCTCTCTTCCTCCTCTCTCCTCTTCCTTCCTCCTCTCTCTTCCTCCTCTCTCTTCCTCCTCTCTCTTCCTCCTCTCCCCTCTTCCTCTCTCTTCCACCTCTCTCTTACGCCTACCTGTTTTTCCTCTCTCTTCCTCCTCTTTCCTCTTCCTATCTCTTCCTCCTCTCTCTTCCTCCTCTCTCTCCCTCCTCTCTCCTCTTCCTCTCTCTTCCTCCTCTCTCTCCCTCCTCTCTCCTCTTCCTCTCTCTTCCTCCTCTCTCTTCCTCCTGTCTCTTCCTCCTCTCTCTTCCTCCTCTTCCCTCTTCCTCTCTCTTCCACCTCTCTCTTCCTCCTGTGTCATCCTCCTCTCTCTTCCTCCTCTCACTTCCTCCTCTCTCTTCCTCCTCTCTCTTCCTCCTCTCTCCTCTTCCTCTCTCTACCTCCTCTCTCTTCCTCCTCTCTCTTCCTCCTCTCCCCTCTTCCTCTCTCTTCCTCCTCTCTCCTCTTCCTCTCTCTTCCTCCTCTCTCTAGCTCCTCTCTCTTCCTCCTCTCTCTTCCTCCTCTCTCTTCCTCGTATCTCTTCCTCCTGTCCTCTCTTCCTCTCTCTTCCACGTCTCTCTTCCTCCTCTCTCTTCCTCCTTTCTCCTC
This sequence comes from Strix occidentalis, assembly GCA_030819815.1. NCBI lineage: Eukaryota > Metazoa > Chordata > Aves > Strigiformes > Strigidae > Strix > Strix occidentalis. The sequence goes on from JASWHU010000402.1 coordinate 22,980, forward strand.
CTCCTCACTCTTCCTCCTCTCTCCTCTTCCTCTCTCTTCCTCCTCTCTCCTCTTCCTCTCCCTTCCTCCTCTCTCTTCCTCCTCTCTCTTCCTCCTCTCTCTTCCTCCTCTCTCCTCTTCCTCTCTCTTGCTCCTCTCTCTTCCTCCTCTTTCCTCTTCCTCTCTCTTCCTCCTCTCCCTTCCTCCTCTCTCTTCCTCCTCTCTCTTCCTCCTCTCCCCTCTTCCTCTCTCTTCCACCTCTCTCTTCGTCCTCTCTCTTCCTCCTTTCTCTTCCTCCTCTCTCTTCCTCCTATCTCCTCCTCCTCTCCCTTACTCCTCTCTCTTCCTCCTCTCTCGTCCTCCTGTCTCGTCTTCCTCTCCCTTCTTCCTCTCTCTTCCTCCCCTTTCTTCCTCCTCTCTCTTCCTCCTCTTCCCCTTCCTCTCTCTTCCTCCTCTCTCCTCCTCCTCTCTTCTCTTCCTCTCTCTTCCTCCTTTCTCTTCCTCCTCTCTTCCTCCACTCTCCTCCTCCTGTGTCTTCCTCCTCTCTCTTCCTCCTCTCTCTTCCTGCTCTGTCTAAATCCACTCTCCTCTTCCTCTCTCTTCCTCCTCTCTCTTCCTCCTTTCTCTTCCTCCTCACTCTTCCTCCTCTCTCCTCTTCCTCTCTCTTCCTCCTCTCTCCTCTTCCTCTCCCTTCCTCCTCTCTCTTCCTCCTCTCTCTTCGTCCTCTCTCTTCCTCCTCTCTCTTCCTCCTCTCCCCTCTTCCTCTCTCTTCCAGCTCTCTCTTGCTCCTACCTCTTTTTCCTCTCTCTTCCTCCTCTTTCCTCTTCCTATCTCTTCCTCCTCTCTCTTCCTCCTCTCTCTTCCTCCTCTCTCCTCTTCCTCTCTGTTCCTCGTCTCTCTTCCTCCTCTTTCCTCATCCTATCTCTTCCTCCTCTCTCTTCCTCCTATCTCCTCTTCGTCTCTCTTCCTCCTCTCTCTTCCTCCTCTCTCTTCCTCCTCTCTCTTCCTCCTCTTTCTTCCTCTTCTTCCCTCTTCCTCTCTCTTCCACCTCTCTCTTCCTCCTGTATCTTCCTCCTCTCTCTTCCTCCTCTCACTTCCTCCTCTCTCTTCCTCCTCTCTCTTCCTCCTCTCTCTTCCTCCTCTCTCTTCCTCCTCTCCCCTCTTCCTCTCTCTTCCACCTCTCTCTTCCTCCTCTCTCTTCCTCCTCTCTCCTCTTCATCTCTCTTCCTCCTCTCTCTTCCTCCTCTCTCTTCCTCCTCTCTCTTCCTCCTCTTCCCTCTTCCTGTCTCTTCCACCTTTCTCTTCCTCCTCTCTCATCCTCCTCTTCCCTCTTCCTCTCTCTTCCACCTTTCTCTTCCTCTTCTCTCTTCCTCCTCTATCTTCCTCCTCTCTCTTCCTCCTCTCTCCTCCTCCTCTCTCTTCCTCCTCTCACTTCCTCCTCTCTCTTCCTCGTCTCTCCTCTTCCTCTCTCTTCATCCTCTCTCTTCATCCTCTCTCTTCCACCTCTCTCTTCCTCCTCTCTCTTCCTCCTTTCACTTCCTCCTCTCCCTTCCTCCTCTCTCTTCCTCCTCTCTCTTCCTCCTCTCTCCTCTTCCTCTCTATTACTCCTCTCTCTTCCTCCTCTCTATTTCTCCTCTCCTCTCTTCCTCTCTCTTCCACCTCTCTCTTCGTCCTCTCTCTTCCTCCTTTGTCTTCCTCATCTCTCTTCCTCCTATCTCCTCCTCCTCTCCCTTACTCCTCTCTCTTCCTCCTCTCTCTTCCTCCTCTCTCCTCTTCCTCTCTCTTGCTCCTCTCTCTTCCTCCTCTTTCCTCTTCCTCTCTCTTCCTCCTCTCCCTTCCTCCTCTCTCTTCCTCCTCTCTCTTCCTCCTCTCCCCTCTTCCTCTCTCTTCCTCCTCTCTCTTCCTCCTCTCTCTTCCTCCTCTCTCTTCCTCCTCTCTCCTCTTCCTCTCTCTTGCTCCTCTCTCTTCCTCCTCTTTCCTCTTCCTCTCTCTTCCTCCTCTCCCTTCCTCCTCTCTCTTCCTCCTCTCTCTTCCTCCTCTCCCCTCTTCCTCTCTCTTCCTCCTCTCTCCTCTTCCTCTCTCTTCCTCCTCTCTCTAGCTCCTCTCTCTTCCTCCTCTCTCTTCCTCCTCTCTCTCCCTCCTCTCTCCTCTTCTTCTCTCTTCCTCCTCTCTCTTCCTCCTGTCTCTTCCTCCTCTCTCTTCCTCATCTTCCCTCTTCCTCTCTCTTCCACGTCTCTCTTCCTCCTCTCTCTTCCTCCTCTCTCTTCCTCCTCTCTCTTCCTCCTCTCTCCTCTTCCTCTCTCTTCCTCCTCTCTCTTCCTCCTCTCTCTTCCTCCTCTCTCTTCCTCTTCTCTCTTCCTCCTCTCTCCTCTTCCTCTCTCTTCCACCTCTCTCTTCCTCCTCTCTCTTCCTTCTCTCTCTTCCATCCTCTCACTACCTCCTCTCTCTTCCTCCTCACTCTTCCTCCTATCTCTTCCTCCTCTCTCTTCCTCCTCTCTCCTCTTCCTCTCTCTTCCTCCTCTCTCTTGCTACTCACTCTTCTCCTCTCTATTCCTCCTCTCTCTTCCTCTCTTACTTCCTCCTGTCCCCTCTTCCTCTCTCTTCCACCTCTCTCTTCCTCCTCTCCCTTCCTATTCTCTCTTCCTCCTCTCTCTTCCTTCTCTCTTCTCTTCATCTCTCTTCCTCCTCTCTCTACCTCCTCTCTCTTCCTCCTCACTCCTCTTCCTCCTTGTTCCTCCTCTCTCGTCCTCCTCTCTCCTCTTCCTTCTCTTCCACATCTCCCTTACTCCTACCTCTTTTTCCTCTCTCTTCCTCCTCTTTTCTTTCCTCTCTCTTCCTCCTCTCACTTTCTCCTCTCTCTTCCTCCTCTCACTTCCTCCTCTCTCTTCCTCCTCTCTCTTCCTCCTCTCTCATCCTCCTCTCTCTTCCTTCTCTCTTCCTCCTCTCTCTTCCTCCTATCTCTTCCTCCTATCTATTCCTCCTCTCTCTTCCTCCTCTCTCCTCTTCCTCTCTCTTCCTCCACTTTCCTCTTCCTCTCTCTTCCTCCTCTCTCTTCCTTCTCTCTCTTCCTCCTCTCTCTTCCTCCTGTCACTTCCTCCTCTCTCTTCCTCCTCTCCCCTCTTCCTTCCTCCTCTCTCTTCCTCCTGTCTCTTCCTCCTCTCTCTTCCTCCTCTCTCTTCCTCCTCTCTCTTCCTCCTCTCTCCTCTTCCTCTTTCTTCCTCCTCTCTCTTACTCCTCTCTCTTCCTCCACTCTAATCCTCCTCTTCCCTCTTCCTCTCTCTTCCACCTCTCTCTTCCTCCTGTCTCTTCCTCCTCTCTCTTCCTCCTCTCCCCTCTTCCTCTCTCTTCCACCTTTCTCTTCCTCCTCTCTCGTCCTCCTCTCTCTTCATTCTGTCCCCTCTTCCTCTATCTTCCTCCTCTCTCTTCCTCCTCTCTCCTCCTCCTATCTCTTCCTCCTGTCTCCTCCTCCTCTCCCATCCTCCTCTCTCCTCTTCCTCTCTCTTCCTTCTTTCTCTTCCTCCTCTCTCTTCCTCCTTTCTCCTCTTCCTCTCTCTTCCTCTTCTCTCTACCTCCTCTCTCCTCTTCCTATCTCTTCCTCCTCTCTCTTCTTCCTCTCTCATCTTCCTCTCTCTTCCTCCTCTCTCTTCCTTCTACCTCTTCCTCCTCTCTCTTCATCCACTCACTTCCTCCTCTCTCTTCCTCCTGTCTCTTCCTCCTCTTTCCTCTTCCTCTCTCTTCCTCCTCTCTCCTCCTGCTCTCCCTTCCTCCTCTCACTTCCTTCTCTCTCTTCCTCCTCTCACTTCCTCCACTCACTTCCTCCTCTCTCTTCCTCCTGTCTCTTCCTCCTCTTTCCTCTTCCTCTCTCTTCCTCCTCTCTCCTCCTGCTCTCCCTTCCTCCTCTCTCTTCCTCCTTTCTCTTCCTCCTCTCTCTTCCTCCTCTCACTTCCTCCTCTCTCTTCCTCCTCTCACTTCCTCCTCTCACTTCCTCCTCTCTCTTCCTCCTGTCTCTTCCTCCTCTCTCCTCTTCCTCTCTCTTCCTCCTATCACTTCCTCGTCTCTCTTCCTCCTCCCTCTTCCTCGTCTCTCTTCCTTCTCTTTCTTCATCCTCTCTCTTCCTCCTCTCTCTTCCTCCTTTCTCTTCCTTCACTCTCTTCCTCCTCTTTCCTCTTAATCTCTCTTCCTCCTCTCTCTTCCTCCCCTCTCTTCGTCCTCTCTCTTCCTCCTGTCACTTCCTCCTCTGTCTTCCTCCTCTCACTTCCTCCTCTCTCTTCCTCCTCTCTCTTCCTCCTCTTTCCTCTTCCTCTCTCTTCCACCTCTCTCTTCCTCCTCTCTCTTGCTCCATTCTCATCGTCCTCTCTCTTTCTCCTCTCTCCTCCAGCGCTCACTTCCTCCTCTCTCTTCCTCCTTTCTCTTCCTCCTCTCTCTTCCTCCTCTCACTTCCTTCTCTCTCTTCCTCCTCTCACTTCCTCCTTTCTCTTCCTCCTCTCTCTTCCTCCTCTCTCCTCCTCCTCTCCCTTCCTCCTCTCTCTTCCTCCTCTCTCTTCCCCATCTCTCCTCTTCCTCTCTATTCCTCCTCTCTCTTCCTCCTCTCTATTCCTCCTCTCCCCTCTTCCTCTCTCTTCCACCTCTCTCTTCCTCCTCTCTCTTCCTCCTTTCTCTTCCTCCTCTCTCTTCCTCCTCTATCCTCCTCCTCTCCCTTACTCCTCTCTCTTCCTCCTCTCTCTTCCTCCTTTCTCCTCTTCCTCTCTCTTCCTCCTCTCTCTTCCTCCCCTCTCTTCCTCCTCTCTCTTCCTCCTGTTACTTCCTCCTCTGTCTTCCTCCTCTCACTTTCTCCTCTCTCTTCCTCCTCGCTATTCCTCCTCTTTCCTCTTCCTCTCTCTTCCTCCTATCTATTCCTCCTCTCTCTTCCTCCTCTCTCCTGTTCCTGTCTCTTCTTCCTCTCTCTTCCTCCTCTCTGTTCCTCCTCTCTCTTCCTCCTTTCTCTTCCTCCTCTCTCTTCCTCCTCTCTCCTCTTCCTCTCCCTTCCTCCTCTCTCTTCCTCCTCTCTCTTCCTTCTCTCTCTTCCTCCTCTCTCTTCCTCCTCTCCCCTCTTCCTCTCTCTTCCACCTCTCTCCTACTCCTACCTCTTTTTCCCCTCTCTTCCTCCTCTTTCCTCTTCCTCTCTCTTCCTCCTCTCTCCTCCTGCTCTCCCTTCCTCCTCTCTCTTCCTCCTTTCTCTTCCTCCTCTCTCTTCCTCCTCTCTCTTCCTCCTTTCTCTTCCTAATCCCTATTCTTCCTCCTCTCTCTTCCTCCTCTCTTCTCTTCCTCTCTGTTCCTCGTCTCTCTTTCTCATCTCTCTTCTTCCTCTCTCTTCCTCCTCTCTCCTCTTCCTATCTCTTCCTCCTCTCTCTTCCTCCTCTCTCCTCTTCCTCTCTCTTCTTCCTCTCTCTTCCTCCTCTCTCCTCCTCCTCTCCCCTCTTCCTCTCTCTTCCACCTCTCTCATCCTCCTCTCTCTTCCTCCTCTCTCTTCCTCCTCTCACTTCCTCCTCTCTCTTCCTCCTCTCTCTTCCTCCTCTCTCTTCCTCCTCTCTCTTCCTCCTCTCTTCTCTTCCTCTCTGTTCCTCGTCTCTCTTCCTCATCTCTCTTCTTCCTCTCTCTTCCTCCTCTCTCCTCTTCCTCTCTCTTCCTCGTCTCTCTTCCTCCTCTCTCTTCCTCCTCTCTCTTCCTCCTGTCTCGTCCTCCTCTCTCTTCCTCCTCTCACTTCCTCCTCTCTCTTCCTCCTCTCTCGTCCTCCTCTCTCTTCCTCCTGTCCTCTCTTCCTCTCTCTTCCTCCTCTCTCTTCCTCCTCTCTCTTCCTCCTCTCTCTTCCTCTTCTCTCCTTCTCCTCTCTCTTCCTCCTGTCTCCTCCTCCTCTCCCTTCCTCCTCTCTCCTCTGCCTCTCTCTTCCTCCTCTCTCTTCCTCCTCTCTCTTCCTTCTTTCTACTCTTCCTCTCTCTTCCTCCTCTCTCTACCGCCTCTCTCCTCTTCCTCTCTCTTCCTCCTCCTCTTCTTCCTCTCTCCTCTTCCTCTCTCTTCATCCTCTCTCTTCCTTCTATCTCTTCCTCCTCTCTCTTGCTCCTCTCTCTTCCTCATCTCTCTTCCTCGTCTATCTTCCTCCTCTCTCCTCTTCCTCTCACTTCCTCCTCTCTCTTTCTCCTCTGCCTTACTCCTCTCCCTTCCTCCTGTCTCCTCTTCCTCTCTAATCCTCCTCTCTCTTCCTCCTCTCTCTTCCTAATCCCTATTCTTCCTCCTCTCTCTTCCTCCTCTCTTGTCTTCCTCTCTCTTCCTCGTCTCTCTTTCTCATCTCTCTTCTTCCTCTCTCTTCCTCCTCTCTCCTCTTCCTATCTCTTCATCCTCTCTCTTCCTCCGCTCTCCTCTTCCCCTCTCTTCTTCCTTTCTCTTCCTCCTCTCTCCTCCTCCTCTCCCCTCTTCCTCTCTCTTCCACCTCTCTCATCCTCCTCTCTCTTCCTCCTCTCTCTTCCTCCTCTCACTTCCTCCTCTCTCTTCCTCCTCTCTCTTCCTCCTCTCTCTTCCTCCTTTCTCTTCCTCCTCTCTTCTCTTCCTCTCTCTTCCTCGTCTCTCTTCCTCATCTCTCTTCTTCCTCTCTCTTCCTCCTCTCTCCTCTTCCTATCTCTTCCTCCTCTTTATTCCTCGTCTCTCTTCTTCCTCCCTCTTCCTCGCGTCTCTTCCTCCTCTTTCTTCCTCCTCCTTCTTCCTCCTCTCCCCTCTTCCTCTCTCTTCCACCTCTCTCATCCTCCTCTCTCTTCCTCCTCTCTCTTCCTCCTCTCACTTCCTCCTCTCTCTTCCTCCTCTCCCTTCTTCCTCTCTCTTCCTCCTCTCTCTTCCTCCTCTCTCCTCTTCCTCTCTCTTCCTCGTCTCTCTTCCTCCTCTCTCTTCCTCCTCTCTCTTCCTCCTGTCTCGTCCTCCTCTCTCTTCCTCCTCTCACTTCCTCCTCTCTCTTCCTCCTCTCTCGTACTCCTCTCTCTTCCTCCTGTCCCCTCTTCGTCTCTCTTCCTCCTCTCTCTTCCTCCTCTCTCTTCCTCCTGTCTCGTCCTCCTCTCTCTTCCTCCTCTCACTTCCTCCTCTCTCTTCCTCCTCTCTCGTACTCCTCTCTCTTCCTCCTGTCCCCTCTTCCTCTCTCTTCCTCCTCTCTCTTCCTCCTCTCTCTTCCTCCTCTCTCTTCCTCTTCTCTCCTCCTCCTCTCTCTTCCTCCTGTCTCCTCCTCCTCTCCCTTCCTCCTCTCTCCTCTGCCTCTCTCTTCCTCCTCTCTCTTCCTCCTCTCTCTTCCTTCTTTCTACTCTTCCTCTCTCTTCCTCCTCTCTCTACCGCCTCTCTCCTCTTCCTCTCTCTTCCTCCTCCTCTTCTTCCTCTCTCCTCTTCCTCTCTCTTCATCCTCTCTCTTCCTCCTCTCTCTTCCTCCTCTCTCCTCTTCCTCTCTCTTCATCCTCTTCCTTGCTCCTCTCTCTTCCTCCTCTCTCTTCCTCCTCTGTCTTCCTCCTCTCTCTTCCTCCTCTCCCCTCTTCCTCTCTCTTCCACCTCTCTCTTCCACCTCTCTCTTCCTCCTCTCTCTTCCTCCTTTCTCTTCCTCCTCTCTCTTCCTCCTCTTTCCTCTTCCTCTCTCTTCCTCCTCTCTCTTCCTCCTCTCTCTTCCTCCTTTCTCTTCCTAATCCCTATTCTTCCTCCTCTCTCTTCCTCCTCTCTTCTCTTCCTCTCTGTTCCTCGTCTCTCTTTCTCATCTCTCTTCTTCCTCTCCCTTCCTCCTCTCTCCTCTTCCTATCTCTTCCTCCTCTCTCTTCCTCCTCTCTCTTCCTCCTTTCTCTTCCTCCTCTCTCTTCCTCCTCTCTCCTCCTCCTCTCCCTTACTCCTCTCTCTTCCTCTTGTCTCTTCCTCCTGTCTCTTCCTCCTCTCTCTTCCTCCTCTCTCTTCCTCCTCTTTCTTCCTCCACTCTCCTCTTCCTCTCTCTTGCTCCTCTCTCTTCCTCATCTCTCTTCCTCCTCTCTCTTCCTCCTCTCTCTTCCTACTATCTCTTCCTCCTCTCTCTTCCTCCTCTCTTCTCTTCCTCTCTCTTCCTCCTGTCTCTTCCTCCTCTCACTTCGTCCTCTCGCTTTCTCCTCTCTCTTCCTCCTCTCTCTTTCTCTCTCTCTTCCTCCTCTCTCCTCTTCCTCTCTCTTCCTCCTCTCTCTTTCTCCTCTCTCGTCCTCCTCTCTCTTCCTCCTCTCTCCTCTTCCTCTCTCTTCCTACTCTCTCTTCCTCCTCTCTCTTCCTCCTCTCTCTTCCTCCTCTCTCCTCCTCCTCTCTCTTTCTCCTCTCTCCTCCTACTCTCCCTTCCTGCTCTCTCTTCCTCCTCTCTCTTCCTCCTCTCTGTTCTTCTTCTTTCTTCCTCCTCTCTTCCTCCTCTCTCTTCCTCCTCTCTCCTCTTCCACTTCCTTCCTCCTCTCTCTTCCTCCTCTTTCTTCCTCCTGTCTCTTCCTCCTCTCTCCCTCTCTCTTCCTCCTCTCTCTTCCTTCTATCTCTTCCTCCTCTCTCTTCCTCTTCTCTCCTCTTCCTCTCTCTTCCTCCTCTCTCTTCCTCCACTATCCTCTTCCTCTCTTTTCCTCCTCTCTCTTCCTCCTCTCTATTCCTCCTCTCCCCTCTTCCTCTCTCTTCCACCTCTCTCTTCCTCCTCTCTCCTCCTCCTCTCTCTTCCTCCTGTCTCTTCCTCTTCTCTCTTCCTCCTCTCTCTTCCTCCTGTCCCCTCTTCCTCTCTCTTCCTCCTCTCTCTTCCTCCTCTCTCCTCCTCCTCTCTCTTCCTCCTCTCTGCTCCTCCTCTCCCTTCCTCCTCTCTCTTCCTCCTCTCTCTTCCTCCTCTCTCTTCCTCCTCTCCCCTCTTCCTCTCTCTTCCACCTCTCTCTTCCTCGTCTCTCCTCTTCCTCTCTCTTCCTTCTCTCTCTTCCTCCTCTATACTCTTCCTCTCTCTTCCTCCTCTCTCTTCCTCCTCTCTCCACTTCCTCTCTCTTCCTCCATTCTCTTCCTCCTCTCTCTTCCTCCTCTCTCTTCCTCCTCTCCCCTCTTCCTCTCTCTCCCACCTCTCTCCTACTCCTACCTATTTTTCCTCTCTCTTCCTCCTCTTTCCTCTTCCTCTCTCTTCCTCCTCTCTCCTCCTGCTCTCCCTTCCTCCTCTCACTTCCTTCTCTCTCTTCCTCCTCTCACTTCCTCCACTCACTTCCTCCTCTCTCTTCCTCCTGTCTCTTCCTCCTCTTTCCTCTTCCTCTCTCTTCCTCCTCTCTCCTCCTGCTCTGCCTTCCTCCTCTCTCTTCCTCCTTTCTCTTCCTCCTCTCTCTTCCTCCTCTCACTTCCTCCTCTCTCTTCCTCCTCTCACTTCCTCGTCTCTCTTCCTCCTCCCTCTTCCTCGTCTCTCTTCCTTCTCTTTCTTCATCCTCTCTCTTCCTCCTCTCTCTTCCTCCTTTCTCTTCCTTCACTCTCTTCCTCCTCTTTCCTCTTAATCTCTCTTCCTCCTCTCTCTTCCTCCCCTCTCTTCGTCCTCTCTCTTCCTCCTATCACTTCCTCGTCTCTCTTCCTCCTCCCTCTTCCTCGTCTCTCTTCCTTCTCTTTCTTCATCCTCTCTCTTCCTCCTCTCTCTTCCTCCTTTCTCTTCCTTCACCCTCTTCCTCCTCTTTCCTCTTAATCTGTCTTCCTCCTCTCACTTCCTCCTCTCTCTTCCTCCTCTCTATTCCTCCTCTTTCCTCTTCCTCTCTCTTCCACCTCTCTCTTCCTCCTCTCTCTTCCTCCATTCTCATCGTCCTCTCTCTTTCTCCTCTCTCCTCCTGCGCTCACTTCCTCCTCTCTCTTCCTCCTCTCTCTTCCTCCTCTCTCTTCCTCCTCTCACTTCCTTCTCTCTCTTCCTCCTCTCACTTCCTCCTTTCTCTTCCTCCTCTCTCTTCCTCCTCTCTCCTCCTCCTCTCCCTTCCTCCTCTCTCTTCCTCCTCTCTCTTCCCCATCTCTCCTCTTCCTCTCTATTCCTCCTCTCTCTTCCTCCTCTCTATTCCTCCTCTCCCCTCTTCCTCTCTCTTCCACCTCTCTCTTCCTCCTCTCTCTTCCTCCTTTCTCTTCCTCCTCTCTCTTCCTCCTCTATCCTCCTCCTCTCCCTTACTCCTCTCTCTTCCTCCTCTCTCTTCCTCCCCTCTCTTCCTCCTCTCTCTTCCTCCTGTTACTTCCTCCTCTGTCTTCCTCCTCTCACTTTCTCCTCTCTCTTCCTCCTCGCTATTCCTCCTCTTTCCTCTTCCTCTCTCTTCCTCCTATCTCTTCCTCCTCTCTCTTCCTCCTCTCTCCTGTTCCTGTCTCTTCTTCCTCTCTCTTCCTCCTCTCTGTTCCTCCTCTCTCTTCCTCCTCTCTCTTCCTCCTCTCTCTTCCTCCTCTCTCCTCTTCCTCTCCCTTCCTCCTCTCTCTTCCTCCTCTCTCTTCCTCCTCTCTTTTTCTCCTCTCTCTTCCTCCTCTCTCTTCCTCCTCTCTCCTCTTCCTCTCTCTTCTTCCTCTCTCTTCCTCCTCTTTCCTCTTCCTCTTTCTTCCTCCTCTCTCTTCCCGCTCTCTCTTCCTCCTCTCACTTCTTCCTCTCACTTCCTCCTATCTCTTCCTCCTCTCTCTTCCTCCTCTCACTTCCTTTTCTCTCTTCCTCCTCTCACTTCCTCCTCTCACTTCCTCCTCTCTCTTCCTCCTCTCTCCTCTTCCTCTGTCTTCCTCCTCTCTCATCCTCCTCTCTCTTCCTTCTCTCTTCCTCCTCTCTCTTCCTCCTCTCTCTTCCTCCTATCTCTTCCTCCTCTCACTTCCTCCTCTCTCTTCCTCCTCTCTCTTCCTCCTCTCTCTTCCTCCTTTCTCTTCCTCCTCTCTTCTCTTCCTCTCACTTCCTCCTCTCTCTTTCTCCTCTGTCTTACTCCTCTCCCTTCCTCCTGTCTCCTCTTCCTCTCTAATCCTCCTCTCTCTTCCTCCTTTCTCTTCCTAATCCCTATTCTTCCTCCTCTCTCTTCCTCCTCTCTTCTCTTCCTCTCTGTTCCTCGTCTCTCTTTCTCATCTCTCTTCTTCCTCTCTCTTCCTCCTCTCTCCTCTTCCTATCTCTTCCTCCTCTCTCTTCCTCCTCTCTCCTCTTCCTCTCTCTTCTTCCTCTCTCTTCCTCCTCTCTCCTCCTCCTCTCCCCTCTTCCTCTCTCTTCCACCTCTCTCATCCTCCTCTCTCTTCCTCCTCTCTCTTCCTCCTCTCACTTCCTCCTCTCTCTTCCTCCTCTCTCTTCCTCCTCTCTCTTCCTCCTTTCTCTTCCTCCTCTCTTCTCTTCCTCTCTCTTCCTCGTCTCTCTTCCTCATCTCTCTTCTTCCTCTCTCTTCCTCCTCTCTCCTCTTCCTATCTCTTCCTCCTCTTTATTCCACGTCTCTCTTCCTCCTCCCTCTTCCTCGTCTCTCTTCCTCCTCTTTCTTCCTCCTCCTCCTTCCTCCTCTCCCCTCTTCCTCTCTCTTCCACCTCTCTGTTCCTCCTCTCTCTTCCTCCTTTCTCTTCCTCCTCTCTCTTCCTCCTCTCTCCTCCTCCTCTCCCTTACTCCTCTCTCTTCCTCTTGTCTCTTCCTCCTCTCTCTTCCTCCTCTCTCTTCCTCCTCTCTCTTCCTCCTCTCTCTTCCTCCACTGTCCTCTTCCTCTCTCTTGCTCCTCTCTCTTCCTCATCTCTCTTCCTCCTCTCTCTTCCTCCTCTCTCTTCCTACTATCTCTTCCTCCTCTCTCTTCCTCCTCTCTTCTCTTCCTCTCTCTTCCTCCTGTCTCTTCCTCCTCTCACTTCGTCCTCTCTCTTTCTCCTCTCTCTTCCTCCTCTCTCTTTCTCTCTCTCTTCCTCCTCTCTCCTCTTCCTCTCTCTTCCTCCTCTCTCTTTCTCCTCTCTCGTCCTCCTCTCCCTTCCTGCTCTCTCTTCCTCCTCTCTCTTCCTCCTCTCTGTTCTTCCTCTCTCTTCGTCCTCTCTCTTACTCCTCTCTCTTCCTCCTCTCTCCTCTTCCTCTCTCTTCCTACTCTCTCTTCCTCCTCTCTCTTCCTCCTCTCTCTTCCTCCTCTCTCCTCCTCCTCTCTCTTTCTCCTCTCTCCTCCTACTCTCCCTTCCGGCTCTCTCTTCCTCCTCTCTCTTCCTCCTCTCTGTTCTTCTTCTTTCTTCCTCCACTCTTCCTCCTCTCTCTTCCTCCTCTCTCCTCTTCCACTTCCTTCCTACTCTCTCTTCCTCCTCTTTCTTCCTCCTGTCTCTTCCTCCTCTCTCCTCTTCCTCTATCTTCCTCCTCTCTCTTCCTCTTCTCTCCTCTTCCTCTCTCTTCCTCCTCTCTCTTCCTCCACTATCCTCTTCCTCTCTTTTCCTCCTCTCTCTTCCTCCTCTCTATTCCTCCTCTCCCCTCTTCCTCTCTCTTCCACCTCTCTCTTCCTCCTCTCTCCTCCTCCTCTCTCTTCCTCCTGTCTCTTCCTCTTCTCTCTTCCTCCTGTCTCTTCCTCCTGTCCCCTCTTCCTCTCTCTTCCTCCTCTCTCTTCCTCCTCTCTCCTCCTCCTCTCTCTTCCTCCTCTCTGCTCCTCCTCTCCCTTCCTCCTCTCTCTTCCTCCTCTCTCTTCCTCCTCTCTCTTCCTGCTCTCCCCTCTTCTTCTCTCTTCCACCTCTCTCTTCCTCGTCTCTCCTCTTCCTCTCTCTTCCTTCTCTCTCTTCCTCCTCTATCCTCTTCCTCTCTCTTCCTCCTCTCTCTTCCTCCTCTCTGCTCCTCCTCTCCCTTCCTGCTCTCTCTTCCTCCTCTCTCTTCCTCCTCTCTGTTCTTCCTCTCTATTCCTCCTCTCTTCCTCCTCTCTCTTCCTCCTCTCTCTTCCTCCTCTCTCTTCCTCCTGTCCCCTCTTCCTCTCTCTTCCTCCTCTCTCTTCCTCCTCTCTGCTCCTCCTCTCCCTTCCTCCTCTCTCTTCCTCCTCTCTCTTCCTCTTCTCTCCTCTTCCTCTCTCTTCCACCTCTCTCTTCCTCCTCTCTCCTCCTCCTCTCTCTTCCTCCTGTCTCTTCCTCTTCTCTCTTCCTCCTCTCTCTTCCTCCTGTCCCCTCTTCCTCCCTCTTCCTCCTCTCTCTTCCTCCTCTCTCCTCCTCCTCTCTCTTCCTCCTCTCTGCTCCTCCTATCCCTTCCTCCTCTCTGTTCCTCCTCTCTCTTTCTCCTCTCCCCTCTTCCTCTCTCTTCCACCTCTCTCTTCCTCGTCTCTTCTCTTCCTCTCTCTTCCTTCTCTCTCTTCCTCCTCTATCCTCTTCCTCTCTCTTCCTCCTCTCTCTTCCTCCTCTCTCCTCTTCCTCTCTCTTCCTCCTTTCTCTTCCTCCTCTCTCTTCCTCCTCTCTCTTCCTCCTCTCTCCTCCTCCTCTCTCTTTCTCCTCTCTCGTCCTCCTCTCCCTTCCTGCTCTCTCTTCCTCCTCTCTCTTCCTCCTCTCTGTTCTTCCTCTCTCTTCGTCCTCTCTCTTACTCCTCTCTTTTCCTCCTCTCTCCTCTTCCTCTCTCTTCCTACTCTCCCTTCCTGCTCTCTCTTCCTCCTCTCTCTTCCTCCTCTCTGTTCTTCTTCTTTCTTCTTCCTCTCTTCCTCCTCTCTCTTCCTCCTCTCTCCTCTTCCACTTCCTTCCTCCTCTCTCTTCCTCCTCTTTCTGCCTCCTGTCTCTTCCTCCTCTCTCCTCTTCCTCTCTCTTCCTCCTCTCTCTTCCTTCTATCTCTTTCTCCTCTCTCTTCCTCTTCTCTCCTCTTCCTCTCTCTTCCTCCTCTCTCTTCCTCCACTATCCTCTTCCTCTCTTTTCCTCCTCTCTCTTCCTCCTCTCTATTCCTCCTCTCACTTCGTCCTCTCTTCCTCCTCTCTCTTCCGCCTCTCTCTTCCTCCTCTCTCTTCCTCCTCTCCCCTCTTGATCTCTCTTCCACCTCTCTCTTCCTCCTCTCTCCTCCTCCTCTCTCTTCCTCCTGTCTCTTCCTCTTCTCTCTTCCTCCTCTCTCTTCCTCCTGTCCCCTCTTCCTCTCTCTTCCTCCTCTCTCTTCCTCCTCTCTGCTCCTCCTCTCCCTTCCTCCTCTCTCTTCCTCCTCTCTCTTCCTCCTCTCTCTTCCTCCTCTCCCCTCTTCCTCTCTCTTCCACCTCTCTCTTCCTCGTCTCTCCTCTTCCTCTCTCTTCCTTCTCTCTCTTCCTCCTCTATCCTCTTCCTCTCTCTTCCTCCTGTCTCTTCCTCTTCTCTCTTCCTCCTCTCTCTTCCTCCTGTCCCCTCTTCCTCCCTCTTCCTCCTCTCTCTTCCTCCTCTCTCCTCCTCCTCTCTCTTCCTCCTCTCTGCTCCTCCTATCCCTTCCTCCTCTCTGTTCCTCCTCTCTCTTTCTCCTCTCCCCTCTTCCTCTCTCTTCCACCTCTCTCTTCCTCGTCTCTTCTCTTCCTCTCTCTTCCTTCTCTCTCTTCCTCCTCTATCCTCTTCCTCTCTCTTCCTCCTCTCTCTTCCTCCTCTCTCCTCTTCCTCTCTCTTCCTCCTTTCTCTTCCTCCTCTCTCTTCCTCCTCTCTCTTCCTCCTCTCTCCTCCTCCTCTCTCTTTCTCCTCTCTCCTCCTCCTCTCCCTTCCTGCTCTCTCTTCCTCCTCTCTCTTCCTCCTCTCTCTTCCGCCTCTCTCTTCCTCCACTCTCCTCTTCCTCTCTCTTGCTCCTCTCTCTTCCTCATGTCTCTTCTTCCTATCTCTTCCTCCTCTCTCTTCCTCCTCTCTTCTCTTCGTCTCTCTTACTCCTCTCTCTTCCTCCTCTCTCTTCCTCCTCTCTCCTCCTACTCTCCCTTCCTCCTCTCCCTTCCTCCTCTCTCTTCCTCCTCTCTCTTCCTCCTCTCTCTTCCTCCTCTCCCCTCTTCCCCTCTCTTCCACCTCTCTCTTCCTCGTCTCTCCTCTTCCTCTCTCTTCCTCCTCTCTCTTCCTCCTCTATCCTCTTCCTCTCTCTTCCTCCTCTCTCTTCCTCCTCTCTCCTCTTCCTCTCTCTTCCTCCTCTCTCTTCCTCCTCTCTCTTCCTCCTCTCTCTTCCTACTCTCTCCTCTTCCTCTCTCTTTCTCCTCTCTCTTCCTCCACTCTCTTCCTCCTCTCTCTTCCTCCTCTCTCCTCCTCCTCTCTCTTCCTCCTCTCTCCTCCTCCTCTCCCTTCCTCCTCTCTCTTCCTCCTCTCTATTCCTCCTCTCTCCTCTTCCTCTCTCTTCCTCCTCTCTCTTCCTCCTCTCTCTTACTCCTCTCTCTTCCTACTATCTCTTCCTCCTCTCTCTTCCTCCTCTCTCTTCCTTCTATCTCTTCCTCCTCTCTCTTCCTCTTCTCTCCTCTTCCTCTCTCTTCCTCCTCTCTCTTCCTCCTCTATCCTCTTCCTCTCTTTTCCTCCTCTCTCTTCCTCCTCTCTATTCCTCCTCTCACTTCCTCCTCTCCCCTCTTCCTCTCTCTTCCACCTCTCTCTTCCTCCTCTCTCCTCCTCCTCTCTCTTCCTCCTGTCTCTTCCTCTTCTCTCTTCCTCCTCTCTCTTCCTCCTGTCCCCTCATCCTCTCTCTTCCTCCTCTCTCTTCCTCCTCTCTCCTCCTCCTCTCTCTTCCTCCTCTCTGCTCCTCCTCTCCCTTCCTCCTCTCTCTTCCCCATCTCTCCTCTTCCTCTCTATTCCTCCTCTCTCTTCCTCCTCTCTATTCCTCCTCTCCCCTCTTCCTCTCTCTTCCACCTCTCTCTTCCTCCTCTCTCTTCCTCCTTTCTCTTCCTCCTCTCTCTTCCTCCTCTATCCTCCTCCTCTCCCTTACTCCTCTCTCTTCCTCCTCTCTCTTCCTCCTTTCTCCTCTTCCTCTCTCTTCCTCCTCTCTCTTCCTCCCCTCTCTTCCTCCTCTCTCTTCCTCCTGTTACTTCCTCCTCTGTCTTCCTCCTCTCACTTTCTCCTCTCTCTTCCTCCTCGCTATTCCTCCTCTTTCCTCTTCCTCTCTCTTCCTCCTATCTCTTCCTCCTCTCTCTTCCTCCTCTCTCCTGTTCCTGTCTCTTCTTCCTCTCTCTTCCTCCTCTCTGTTCCTCCTCTCTCTTCCTCCTCTCTCTTCCTCCTCTCTCTTCCTCCTCTCTCCTCTTCCTCTCCCTTCCTCCTCTCTCTTCCTCCTCTCTCTTCCTCCTCTCTTTTCCTCCTCTCTCTTCCTCCTCTCTCTTCCTCCTCTCTCCTCTTCCTCTCTCTTCTTCCTCTCTCTTCCTCCTCTTTCCTCTTCCTCTTTCTTCCTCCTCTCTCTTCCCGCTCTCTCTTCCTCCTCTCACTTCTTCCTCTCACTTCCTCCTATCTCTTCCTCCTCTCTCTTCCTCCTCTCACTTCCTTTTCTCTCTTCCTCCTCTCACTTCCTCCTCTCACTTCCTCCTCTCTCTTCCTCCTCTCTCCTCTTCCTCTGTCTTCCTCCTCTCTCATCCTCCTCTCTCTTCCTTCTCTCTTCCTCCTCTCTCTTCCTCCTCTCTCTTCCTCCTATCTCTTCCTCCTCTCTGTTCCTCCTCTCTCCTCTTCCTCTCTCTACTTCCTCTCTCTTCCTCCTCTTTCCTCTTCCTCTTTCCTCTTCCTCTCTCTTCCTCCTGTCTCTTCCTCCTCTCTCTTGTTTCTCTCTATTCCTCCTCTCTCTTCCTCCTCTATCTTCCTCCTCTCTCCTCTTCCTCTCACTTCCTCCTCTCTCTTTCTCCTCTGTCTTACTCCTCTCCCTTCCTCCTGTCTCCTCTTCCTCTCTAATCCTCCTCTCTCTTCCTCCTTTCTCTTCCTAAATCCTATTCTTCCTCCTCTCTCTTCCTCCTCTCTTCTCTTCCTCTCTGTTCCTCGTCTCTCTTCCTCCTCTCTCCTCTTCCTCTCTCTTCCTACTCTCTCTTCCTCCTCTCTCTTCCTCCTCTCTCTTCCTCCTCTCTCCTCCTCCTCTCTCTTTCTCCTCTCTCCTCCTACTCTCCCTTCCGGCTCTCTCTTCCTCCTCTCTCTTCCTCCTCTCTGTTCTTCTTCTTTCTTCCTCCACTCTTCCTCCTCTCTCTTCCTCCTCTCTCCTCTTCCACTTCCTTCCTACTCTCTCTTCCTCCTCTTTCTTCCTCCTGTCTCTTCCTCCTCTCTCCTCTTCCTCTATCTTCCTCCTCTCTCTTCCTCTTCTCTCCTCTTCCTCTCTCTTCCTCCTCTCTCTTCCTCCACTATCCTCTTCCTCTCTTTTCCTCCTCTCTCTTCCTCCTCTCTATTCCTCCTCTCCCCTCTTCCTCTCTCTTCCACCTCTCTCTTCCTCCTCTCTCCTCCTCCTCTCTCTTCCTCCTGTCTCTTCCTCTTCTCTCTTCCTCCTGTCTCTTCCTCCTGTCCCCTCTTCCTCTCTCTTCCTCCTCTCTCTTCCTCCTCTTCCTCCTCCTCTCTCTTCCTCCTCTCTGCTCCTCCTCTCCCTTCCTCCTCTCTCTTCCTCCTCTCTCTTCCTCCTCTCTCTTCCTGCTCTCCCCTCTTCTTCTCTCTTCCACCTCTCTCTTCCTCGTCTCTCCTCTTCCTCTCTCTTCCTTCTCTCTCTTCCTCCTCTATCCTCTTCCTCTCTCTTCCTCCTCTCTCTTCCTTCTATCTCTTTCTCCTCTCTCTTCCTCTTCTCTCCTCTTCCTCTCTCTTCCTCCTCTCTCTTCCTCCACTATCCTCTTCCTCTCTTTTCCTCCTCTCTCTTCCTCCTCTCTATTCCTCCTCTCACTTCGTCCTCTCTTCCTCCTCTCTCTTCCTCCTCTCTCTTCCTCCTCTCTCTTCCTCCTCTCCCCTCTTGATCTCTCTTCCACCTCTCTCTTCCTCCTCTCTCCTCCTCCTCTCTCTTCCTCCTGTCTCTTCCTCTTCTCTCTTCCTCCTCTCTCTTCCTCCTGTCCCCTCTTCCTCTCTCTTCCTCCTCTCTCTTCCTCCTCTCTGCTCCTCCTCTCCCTTCCTCCTCTCTCTTCCTCCTCTCTCTTCCTCCTCTCTCTTCCTCCTCTCCCCTCTTCCTCTCTCTTCCACCTCTCTCTTCCTCGTCTCTCCTCTTCCTCTCTCTTCCTTCTCTCTCTTCCTCCTCTATCCTCTTCCTCTCTCTTCCTCCTCTCTCTTCCTCCTCTCTCCACTTCCTCTCTCTTCCTCCTTTCTCTTGATCCTCTCTCTTCCTCCTCTCTCTTCCTCTTCTCTCCTCTTCCTCTCTCTTCCACCTCTCTCTTCCTCCTCTCTCCTCCTCCTCTCTCTTCCTCCTGTCTCTTCCTCTTCTCTCTTCCTCCTCTCTCTTCCTCCTGTCCCCTCTTCCTCCCTCTTCCTCCTCTCTCTTCCTCCTCTCTCCTCCTCCTCTCTCTTCCTCCTCTCTGCTCCTCCTATCCCTTCCTCCTCTCTGTTCCTCCTCTCTCTTTCTCCTCTCCCCTCTTCCTCTCTCTTCCACCTCTCTCTTCCTCGTCTCTTCTCTTCCTCTCTCTTCCCTCTCTCTCTTCCTCCTCTATCCTCTTCCTCTCTCTTCCTCCTCTCTCTTCCTCCTCTCTCCTCTTCCTCTCTCTTCCTCCTTTCTCTTCCTCCTCTCTCTTCCTCCTCTCTCTTCCTCCTCTCTCCTCCTCCTCTCTCTTTCTCCTCTCTCCTCCTCCTCTCCCTTCCTGCTCTCTCTTCCTCCTCTCTCTTCCTCCTCTCTCTTCCGCCTCTCTCTTCCTCCACTCTCCTCTTCCTCTCTCTTGCTCCTCTCTCTTCCTCATGTCTCTTCTTCCTATCTCTTCCTCCTCTCTCTTCCTCCTCTCTTCTCTTCGTCTCTCTTACTCCTCTCTCTTCCTCCTCTCTCTTCCTCCTCTCTCCTCCTACTCTCCCTTCCTCCTCTCCCTTCCTCCTCTCTCTTCCTCCTCTCTCTTCCTCCTCTCTCTTCCTCCTCTCCCCTCTTCCCCTCTCTTCCACCTCTCTCTTCCTCGTCTCTCCTCTTCCTCTCTCTTCCTCCTCTCTCTTCCTCCTCTATCCTCTTCCTCTCTCTTCCTCCTCTCTCTTCCTCCTCTCTCCTCTTCCTCTCTCTTCCTCCTCTCTCTTCCTCCTCTCTCTTCCTCCTCTCTCTTCCTACTCTCTCCTCTTCCTCTCTCTTTCTCCTCTCTCTTCCTCCACTCTCTTCCTCCTCTCTCTTCCTCCTCTCTCCTCCTCCTCTCTCTTCCTCCTCTCTCCTCCTCCTCTCCCTTCCTCCTCTCTCTTCCTCCTCTCTATTCCTCCTCTCTCCTCTTCCTCTCTCTTCCTCCTCTCTCTTCCTCCTCTCTCTTCCTCCTCTCTCTTCCTCCTCTCTCTTCCTCCTCTCTCCTCTTCCTCTCTCTTCCTCCTCTCTCTTCCTCCTCTCTCTTCCTCCTCTCTCTTCCTCCTCTCTCTTCCTCTTCTCTCCTCTTCCTCTCTCTTCCTCCTCTCTCTTCCTCCTCTATCCTCTTCCTCTCTTTTCCTTCTCTCTCTTCCTCCTCTCCCCTCTTCCTCCCTCTTCCTCCTCTCTCTTCCTCCTCCATCTTCCTCCTCTCTCTTCCTCCTCTCTCTTCCTGCTCTCCCCTCTTCTTCTCTCTTCCACCTCTCTCTTCCTCGTCTCTCCTCTTCCTCTCTCTTCCTTCTCTCTCTTCCTCCTCTATCCTCTTCCTCTCTCTTCCTCCTCTCTCTTCCTTCTATCTCTTTCTCCTCTCTCTTCCTCTTCTCTCCTCTTCCTCTCTCTTCCTCCTCTCTCTTCCTCCACTATCCTCTTCCTCTCTTTTCCTCCTCTCTCTTCCTCCTCTCTATTCCGCCTCTCACTTCGTCCTCTCTTCCTCCTCTCTCTTCCTCCTCTCTCTTCCTCCTCTCTCTTCCTCCTCTCCCCTCTTGATCTCTCTTCCACCTCTCTCTTCCTCCTCTCTCCTCCTCCTCTCTCTTCCTCCTGTCTCTTCCTCTTCTCTCTTCCTCCTCTCTCTTCCTCCTGTCCCCTCTTCCTCTCTCTTCCTCCTCTCTCTTCCTCCTCTCTGCTCCTCCTCTCCCTTCCTCCTCTCTCTTCCTCCTCTCTCTTCCTCCTCTCTCTTCCTCCTCTCCCCTCTTCCTCTCTCTTCCACCTCTCTCTTCCTCGTCTCTCCTCTTCCTCTCTCTTCCTTCTCTCTCTTCCTCCTCTATCCTCTTCCTCTCTCTTCCTCCTCTCTCTTCCTCCTCTCTCCACTTCCTCTCTCTTCCTCCTTTCTCTTGATCCTCTCTCTTCCTCCTCTCTCTTCCTCTTCTCTCCTCTTCCTCTCTCTTCCACCTCTCTCTTCCTCCTCTCTCCTCCTCCTCTCTCTTCCTCCTGTCTCTTCCTCTTCTCTCTTCCTCCTCTCTCTTCCTCCTGTCCCCTCTTCCTCCCTCTTCCTCCTCTCTCTTCCTCCTCTCTCCTCCTCCTCTCTCTTCCTCCTCTCTGCTCCTCCTATCCCTTCCTCCTCTCTGTTCCTCCTCTCTCTTTCTCCTCTCCCCTCTTCCTCTCTCTTCCACCTCTCTCTTCCTCGTCTCTTCTCTTCCTCTCTCTTCCCTCTCTCTCTTCCTCCTCTATCCTCTTCCTCTCTCTTCCTCCTCTCTCTTCCTCCTCTCTCCTCTTCCTCTCTCTTCCTCCTTTCTCTTCCTCCTCTCTCTTCCTCCTCTCTCTTCCTCCTCTCTCCTCCTCCTCTCTCTTTCTCCTCTCTCCTCCTCCTCTCCCTTCCTGCTCTCTCTTCCTCCTCTCTCTTCCTCCTCTCTCTTCCGCCTCTCTCTTCCTCCACTCTCCTCTTCCTCTCTCTTGCTCCTCTCTCTTCCTCATGTCTCTTCTTCCTATCTCTTCCTCCTCTCTCTTCCTCCTCTCTTCTCTTCGTCTCTCTTACTCCTCTCTCTTCCTCCTCTCTCTTCCTCCTCTCTCCTCCTACTCTCCCTTCCTCCTCTCCCTTCCTCCTCTCTCTTCCTCCTCTCTCTTCCTCCTCTCTCTTCCTCCTCTCCCCTCTTCCCCTCTCTTCCACCTCTCTCTTCCTCGTCTCTCCTCTTCCTCTCTCTTCCTCCTCTCTCTTCCTCCTCTATCCTCTTCCTCTCTCTTCCTCCTCTCTCTTCCTCCTCTCTCCTCTTCCTCTCTCTTCCTCCTCTCTCTTCCTCCTCTCTCTTCCTCCTCTCTCTTCCTACTCTCTCCTCTTCCTCTCTCTTTCTCCTCTCTCTTCCTCCACTCTCTTCCTCCTCTCTCTTCCTCCTCTCTCCTCCTCCTCTCTCTTCCTCCTCTCTCCTCCTCCTCTCCCTTCCTCCTCTCTCTTCCTCCTCTCTATTCCTCCTCTCTCCTCTTCCTCTCTCTTCCTCCTCTCTCTTCCTCCTCTCTCTTACTCCTCTCTCTTCCTACTATCTCTTCCTCCTCTCTCTTCCTCCTCTCTCTTCCTTCTATCTCTTCCTCCTCTCTCTTCCTCTTCTCTCCTCTTCCTCTCTCTTCCTCCTCTCTCTTCCTCCTCTATCCTCTTCCTCTCTTTTCCTCCTCTCTCTTCCTCCTCTCTATTCCTCCTCTCACTTCCTCCTCTCCCCTCTTCCTCTCTCTTCCACCTCTCTCTTCCTCCTCTCTCCTCCTCCTCTCTCTTCCTCCTGTCTCTTCCTCTTCTCTCTTCCTCCTCTCTCTTCCTCCTGTCCCCTCATCCTCTCTCTTCCTCCTCTCTCTTCCTCCTCTCTCCTCCTCCTCTCTCTTCCTCCTCTCTGCTCCTCCTCTCCCTTCCTCCTCTCTCTTCCTCCTCTCTCTTCCTCCTCTCTCTTCCTCCACTCTTTTCCTCCTCTCCCCTCTTCCTCTCTCTTCCACCTCTCTCTTCCTCGTCTCTCCTCCTCCTCTCTCTTCCTTCTCTCTCTTCCTCCTCTATCCTCTTCCTCTCTCTTCCTCCTCTCTCTTCCTCCTCTCTCTTCCTCCTTTCTCTTCCTCCTCTCACTTCCTCCTCTCTCTTCCTCCTCTCTCCTCCTCCTCTCTCTTTCTCCTCTCTCCTCCTCCTCTCCCTAACTGCTCTCTCTTCCTCCTCTCTCTTCCTCCTCTCTCTTCCTCATGTCTCTTCCTCCTCTCTCTTCCTCCTCTCTCTTCCTCCTATCTCTTCCTCCTCTCTCTTCCTCCTCTCTTCTCTTCCTCTCTCTTACTCCTCTCTCTTCCTCCTCTCTCTTCCTCCTCTCTCCTCCTCCTCTCCCTTCCTCCTCTCCCTTCCTCCTCTCTCTTCCTCCTCTCTCTTCCTCCTCTCTCTTCCTCCTCTCCCCTCTTCCCCTCTCTTCCACCTCTCTCTTCATCGTCTCTCCTCTTCCTCTCTCTTCCTCCTCTCTCTTCCTCCTCTCTGTTCTTCTTCTTTCTTCTTCCTCTCTTCCTCCTCTCTCTTCCTCCTCTCTCCTCTTCCACTTCCTTCCTCCTCTCTCTTCCTCCTCTTTCTGCCTCCTGTCTCTTCCTCCTCTCTCCTCTTCCTCTCTCTTCCTCCTCTCTCTTCCTTCTATCTCTTTCTCTTCTCTCTTCCTCTTCTCTCCTCTTCCTCTCTCTTCCTCCTCTCTCTTCCTCCACTATCCTCTTCCTCTCTTTTCCTCCTCTCTCTTCCTCCTCTCTATTCCTCCTCTCACTTCGTCCTCTCTTCCTCCTCTCTCTTCCTCCTCTCTCTTCCTCCTCTCCCCTCTTGATCTCTCTTCCACCTCTCTCTTCCTCCTCTCTCCTCCTCCTCTCTCTTACTTCCTGTCTCTTCCTCTTCTCTCTTCCTCCTCTCTCTTCCTCCTGTCCCCTCTTCCTCTCTCTTCCTCCTCTCTCTTCCACCTCTCTGCTCCTCCTCTCCCTTCCTCCTCTCTCTTCCTCCTCTCTCTTCCTCCTCTCTCTTCCTCCTCTCCCCTCTTCCTCTCTCTTCCACCTCTCTCTTCCTCGTCTCTCCTCTTCCTCTCTCTTCCTTCTCTCTCTTCCTCCTCTATCCTCTTCCTCTCTCTTCCTCCTCTCTCTTCCTCCTCTCTCCACTTCCTCTCTCTTCCTCCTTTCTCTTGATCCTCTCTCTTCCTCCTCTCTCTTCCTCTTCTCTCCTCCTCCTCTCTCTTCCTCCTCTCTGCTCCTCCTCTCCCTTCCTCCTCTCTCTTCCTCCTCTCTCTTCCTCCACTCTCCTCTTCCTCTCTCTTGCTCCTCTCTCTTCCTCATGTCTCTTCCTCCTCTCTCTTCCTCCTCTCTCTTCCTCCTCTCTCTTCCTCCTCTCTCTTCCTCCTCTCTCCTCTTCCTTTCTCTTCCTCCTCCCTCTTCCTCCTCTCTCTTCCTTCTCTCTCTTCCTCCTCTCTCCTCCTCCTCTCTCTTCCTCCTCTCTCCTCCTCCTCTCCCTTCCTGCTCTCTCTTCCTCCTCTCTCTTCCTCCTCTCTGTTCTTCCTCTCTATTCCTTCTCTCTTCCTCCTCTCTCCTCTTCCTCTCTCTTCCTCCTCTCTCTTCCTCCTCTCTCTTCCTCCTCTCTCTTCCTCCTCTCTCTTCCTCCTCTCTCCTCTTCCTCTCTCTTCCTCCTCTCTCTTCCTCCTCTCTCTTCCTCCTCTCTCTTCCTCCTCTCTCTTCCTCTTCTCTCCTCTTCCTCTCTCTTCCTCCTCTCTCTTCCTCCTCTATCCTCTTCCTCTCTTTTCCTTCTCTCTCTTCCTCCTCTCCCCTCTTCCTCCCTCTTCCTCCTCTCTCTTCCTCCTCCATCTTCCTCCTCTCTCTTCCTCTTCTCTCCTCTTCCTCTCTCTTCCTCCTCTCTCTTCCTCCTCTATCCTCTTCCTCTCTTTTCCTTCTCTCTCTTCCTCCTCTCCCCTCTTCCTCCCTCTTCCTCCTCTCTCTTCCTCCTCTCTCCTCCTCCTCTCTCTTCCTCCTCTCTCCTCCTCCTCTCCCTTCCTGCTCTCTCTTCCTCCTCTCTCTTCCTCCTCTCTCTTCCGCCTCTCTCTTCCTCCACTCTCCTCTTCCTCTCTCTTGCTCCTCTCTCTTCC
Organism: Strix occidentalis; assembly: GCA_030819815.1. NCBI lineage: Eukaryota > Metazoa > Chordata > Aves > Strigiformes > Strigidae > Strix > Strix occidentalis. The sequence goes on from JASWHU010000402.1 coordinate 46,815, forward strand.
TCATGTCTCTTCCTACTCTCTCTTCCTCCTCTCTCTTCCTCCTATCTCTTCCTCCTCTCTCTTCCTCCTCTCTTCTCTTCCTCTCTCTTCCTCCTCTCTCTTCCTCCTCTCTCCTGTTCCTGTCTCTTCTTCCTCTCTCTTCCTCCTCTCTATTCCTCCTCTCTCTTCCTCCTCTCTCATCCTCCTCTCCCCTCTTCCTGTCTCTTCCACGTCTCTCTTCCTCCTCTCTCTTCCTCCACTCTATTCCTCCTCTCCCCTCTTCCTCTCTCTTCCTCCTCTCTCTTCCTCCTCTCTCCTCTTCCTCTCTCTTCCTCCTTTCTCTTCCTCCTCTCTCTTCCTCCTCTCTCCTCCTCCTCTCCCTTCCTCCTCTCTCTTCCTCCTCTCTCTTTCTCCTCTCTCCTCTTCCTCTCGATTCCTCCTCTCTATTCCTCCTCTCTATTCCTCCTCTCCCCTCTTCCTCTCTCTTCCACCTCTCTCTTCCTCCTCTCTCTTCCTCCATTCTCTTCCTCCTCTCTCTTCCTCCTGTCACTTCCTCCTCTCTCTTTCTCCTGTGACTTCCTCCTCTCTCTTCCTCCTCTCTCATCCTCCTCTCCCCTCTTCCTGTCTCTTCAACGTCTCTCTTCCTCCTCTCTCTTCCTCCACTCTATTCCTCCTCTCCCCTCTTCCTTCTCTTCCACCTCTGTCTTACTCCTACCTCTTTTTCCTCTCTCTTCCTCCTCTTTCTTCTTCCACTCTCTTCCTCCTCTCACTTCCTCCTCTCTCTTCCTCCTCTCTCTTCCTCCTATCTCTTCCTCCTTTCTCATCCTTCTCTTCCCTCTTCCTCTCTCGTCCACCTCTCTCTTCCTAATGTCTCTTCCTCCTCTCTCTTCCTCCTCTCCCCTATTCCTCTCTCTTCCACTTCTCTCTTCCTCCTCTCTCTTCCTCCTTTACCTTCCTTCACTCTCTTCCTCCTCTTTCCTCTTCCTCTCTCTTCCTCCTCTCTCTTCCTCCCCTCTCTTTCCTCTCTCTTCATCCTGTCACTTCCTCCTCTCTCTTCCTCCTCTCTCTTCCTCCTCTCTCTTCCTCTTCTCTCCTCTTCCTCTCTCTTCCTCCTCTCTCTTCCTCCTCTATCTTCTTCCTCTCTTTTCCTCCTCTCTCTTCCTCCTCTCTCTTCCTCCTCTCTCTTCCTCCTCTCCCCTCTTCCTCTCTCTTCCACCTCTCTCTTCTTCCTCTCTCCTCCTCCTCTCTCTTCCTCCTGTCTCTTCCTCTTCTCTCTTCCTCCTCTCTCTTCCTCCTGTCCCCTCTTCCTCCCTCTTCCTCCTCTCTCTTCCTCCTCTCTCCTCCTCCTCTCTCTTCCTCCTCTCTGCTCCTCCTATCCCTTCCTCCTCTCTGTTCCTCCTCTCTCTTTCTCCTCTCCCCTCTTCCTCTCTCTTCCACCTCTCTCTTCCTCGTCTCTTCTCTTCCTCTCTCTTCCTTCTCTCTCTTCCTCCTCTATCCTCTTCCTCTCTCTTCCTCCTCTCTCTTCCTCCTCTCTCCTCTTCCTCTCTCTTCCTCCTCTCCCTTCCTGCTCTCTCTTCCTCCTCTCTCTTCCTCCTCTCTCTTCCGCCTCTCTCTTCCTCCACTCTCCTCTTCCTCTCTCTTGCTCCTCTCTCTTCCTCATGTCTCTTCCTCCTCTCTCTTCCTCCTCTCTCTTCCTCCTATCTCTTCCTCCTCTCTCTTCCTCCTCTCTTCTCTTCGTCTCTCTTACTCCTCTCTCTTCCTCCTCTCTCTTCCTCCTCTCTCCTCCTACTCTCCCTTCCTCCTCTCCCTTCCTCCTCTCTCTTCCTCCTCTCTCTTCCTCCTCTCTCTTCCTCCTCTCCCCTCTTACCCTCTCTTCCACCTCTCTCTTCCTCTTCTCTCCTCTTCCTCTCTCTTCCTCCTCTCTCTTCCTCCTCTATCCTCTTCCTCTCTCTTCCTCCTCTCTCTTCCTCCTCTCTCCTCTTCCTCTCTCTTCCTCCTCTCTCTTCCTCCTCTCTCTTCCTCCTCTCTCTTCCTACTCTCTCCTCTTCCTCTCTCTTTCTCCTCTCTCTTCCTCCTCTCTCTTCCTCCTCTCTCTTCCTCCTCTCTCCTCCTCCTCTCTCTTCCTCCTCTCTCCTCCTCCTCTCCCTTCCTCCTCTCTCTTCCTCCTCTCTATTCCTCCTCTCTCCTCTTCCTCTCTCTTCCTCCTCTCTCTTCCTCCTCTCTCTTACTCCTCTCTCTTCCTCCTCTCTGCTCCTCCTCTCTCTTCCTCCTCTCTCTTCCTTCTATCTCTTCCTCCTCTCTCTTCCTCTTCTCTCCTCTTCCTCTCTCTTCCTCCTCTCTCTTCCTCCTCTATCCTCTTCCTCTCTTTTCCTCCTCTCTCTTCCTCCTCTCTATTCCTCCTCTCACTTCCTCCTCTCCCCTCTTCCTCTCTCTTCCACCTCTCTCTTCCTCCTCTCTCCTCCTCCTCTCTCTTCCTCCTGTCTCTTCCTCTTCTCTCTTCCTCCTCTCTCTTCCTCCTGTCCCCTCTTCCTCTCTCTATCTCCTCTCTCTTCCTCCACTCTCCTCCTCCTCTCTCTTCCTCCTCTCTGCTCCTCCTCTCCCTTCCTCCTCTCTCTTCCTCCTCTCTCTTCCTCCTCTCTCTTCCTCCACTCTCTTCCTCCTCTCCCCTCTTCCTCTCTCTTCCACCTCTCTCTTCCTCGTCTCTCCTCTTCCTCTCTCTTCCTTCTCTCTCTTCCTCCTCTATCCTCTTCCTCTCTCTTCCTCCTCTTTCTTCCTCCTCTCTCCTCTTCCTCTCTCTTCCTCCTTTCTCTTCCTCCTCTCTCTTCCTCCTCTCTCCTCCTCCTCTCTCTTTCTCCTCTCTCCTCCTCCTCTCCCTAACTGCTCTCTCTTCCTCCTCTCTCTTCCTCCTCTCTCTTCCTCATGTCTCTTCCTCCTCTCTCTTCCTCCTCTCTCTTCCTCCTATCTCTTCCTCCTCTCTCTGCCTCCTCTCTTCTCTTCCTCTCTCTTACTCCTCTCTCTTCCTCCTCTCTCTTCCTCCTCTCTCCTCCTCCTCTCCCTTCCTCCTCTCCCTTCCTCCTCTCTCTTCCTCCTCTCTCTTCCTCCTCTCTCTTCCTCCTCTCCCCTCTTCCCCTCTCTTCCACCTCTCTCTTCCTCGTCTCTCCGCTTCCTCTCTCTTCCTCCTCTCTCTTCCTCCTCTATCCTCTTCCTCTCTCTTCCTCCTCTCTCTTCCTCCTCTCTCTTCCTCCTCTCTCTTCCTACTCTCTCCTCTTCCTCTCTCTTCCTCCTCTCTCTTCCTCCTATCTCTTCCTCCTCTCTCTTCCTCCTCTATCCTCTTCCTCTCCCTTCCTCCTCTCTCTTCCTCCTCTCTCTTCCTCTTCTCTCTTCCTCCTCTCTTTTCTTCCTCTCTCTTCCTCCTCTCTCTTCCTCCTCTCTCTTCCTCCTCTCTCTTCCTACTCTCTCCTCTTCCTCTCTCTTCCTCCTCTCTCTTCCTCCTATCTCTTCCTCCTCTCTCTTCCTCCTCTATCCTCTTCCTCTCTCTTCCCCCTCTCTCTTCCTCCTCTCTCTTCCTCCTCTCACCTCTTCCTCTCTCTTGCACCTCTCTCTTCCTTCTCTCTCTTCCTCCTCTCTCTTGCTCCTCTCTCTTCCTCTTCTCTCCTCTTCCTCTCTCTTCCTCCTGTCTCTTCCCCCTATCTCTTCCTCCTCTCTCTTCCTCGTCTCTCCTCTTCCTCTCTCTTCCTCCTCTCTATTCCTCCTCTATCCTCTTCCTCTCTCTTCCTCCTCTCTCTTCCTCATCTATCTTCCTCTTCTCTCCTCCTCCTCTCTCTTCCTCCTCTCTGCTCCTCCTCTCCCTTCCTCCTCGATCTTCCTCCTCTCTCTTCCTCCTCTCTCTTCCTCCTCTCTCTTCCTCCTCTCCCCTCTTCCTCTCTCTTCCACCTCTCTCTTCCTCGTCTCTCCTCTTCCTCTCTCTTCCTCCTCTATCTTATTCCTCTCTCTTCCCCCTCTCTCTTCCTCCTCTCTCTTCCTCCTCTCCCCTCTTCCTCTCTCTTCCACCTCTCTCTTCCCCCTATCTCTTCCTCCTCTCTCTTGCTCCTCTCTCTTCCTCCTCTCTCCTCTTCCTCTCTCTTCCTCCTGTCTCTTCCTCCTATCTCTTCCTCCTCTCTCTTCCTCCACTCTGCTCTTCCTCTCTCTTGCTCCTCTCTCTTCCTCATATCTCTTCCTCCTCCCTCTTCCTCCTCTCTCTTCCTCCTCTCTCTTCCTCCTATCTCTTCCTCCTCTCTCTTCCTCCTCTCTTCTCTTCCTCTCTCTTACTCCTCTCTCTTCCTCCTCTCTCCTCCTCCTCTCTCTTCCTCCTCTCACTTCCTCCTCGTTCTTCCTCCTCTCACTTCCTCCTCTCTCTTCCTCCTCTCTCTTCCTCCTCTCTCTTCCTCCTCTCTCTTCCTTCTATCTCTTCCTCGTCTCTCCTCTTCCTCTCTCTTCCTGCTCTGTCTTCCTCCTCAATCATCTTCCTCTCTCTTCCTCCTCTCTCTTCCTCCTCTCACTTCGTCCTCTCTCTTCTTCCTCTCTCTTCCTCCTCTCTCTTTCTCTCTCTCTTCCTCCTCTCTCCTCTTCCTCTCTCTTCCTCCTCTCTCTTCTTCCTCTCTCTTCCTCCTCTCTCTTCCTCCTCTCTCCTCCTCCTCTCTCTTCTTCCTCTCTGCTCCTCCTCTCCCTTCCTCCTCTCTCTTCCTCCTCTCTCTTCCTCCTCTCTCTTCCTCCTCTCCCCTCTTACTCTCTCTTCCACCTCTCTCTTCCTCGTCTCTCCTCTTCCTCTCTCTTCCTCCTCTCTCTTCCTCCTCTCTCCTCTTCCTCTCTCTTCCTCCTCTCTCTTCCTCCTCTCTCCTCCTCCTCTCTCTTCCTCCTCTCACTTCATCCTCGTTCTTCGTCCTCTGACTTCCTCCTCTCTCTTCCTCCTCTCTCTTCCTCCACTATCTTCCTCCTCTCTCTTCCTCCTCTCTCTTCCTCATCTCTGCTCTTCCTCTCTCTTCCTCCTCTCTCTTCCTCCTATCTCTTCCTCCTCTCTTTTCCTCGCCTCTCCTCATCCTCTCTCTTCCTGCTCTGTCTTCCTCCTCAATCCTCTTCCTCTCTCTTCCTCCTCTCTCTTCCTCCTCTCACTTCGTCCTCTTTCTTCTTCCTCTCTCTTCCTCCTCTCTCTTCCTCCTCTCTTTTCTTCCTCTCTCTTCCTCCTCTCTCTTCCTCCTCTCTCCTCCTCCTCTCTCTTCTTCCTCTCTGCTTCTCCTCTACCTTCCTCCTCTCTCTTCCTCCTCTCTCTTCCTCCTCTCTCTTCATCCTCTCCCTTCTTCCTCTCTCTTCCACCTCTCTCTTCCTCGTCTGTCCTCTTCCTCTCTCTTCCTCCTCTCTCTTCCTCCTCTATCCTCTTCCTCTCTCTTCCTCCTCTCTCTTCCTCCTCCCTCCTCTTCCTCTCTCTTCCTCCTCTCTCTTCCTCCTCTCTCTTCCTCCTCTCTCTTCCTCCTCTATCCTCTTCCTCTCTCTTCCTCCTCCCTCTTCCTCCTCTCTCTTCCTCCTCTCTCTTCCTCCTCTCTCCTCCTCCACTCTCTTCCTCCTCTCTGCTCCTCCTCTCCCTTCCTCCTCGATCTTCCTCCTCTCTCTTCCTCCTCTCTCTTCCTCCTCTCTCCTCTTCCTCTCTCTTCACCATTTCTCTTCCTCCTCTCTCTTCCTCCTCTCCCCTTTTCCTCTCTCTTCCACCTCTCTCTTCCTCCTCTCTCTTCCTCCTCTCTCTTGCTCCTCTCTCTTCCTCCTCTCTCCTCTTCCTCTCTCTTCCTCCTTTCTCTTCCTCCTATCTCTTCCTCCTCTCTCTTCCTCCACTCTCCTCTTCCTCTCTCTTGCTCCTCTCTCTTCCTCATGTCTCTTCCTCCTCTCTCTTCCTCCTCTCTCTTCCGCCTATCTCTTCCTCCTCTCTTCCTCCTCTCTCCTCTTCCTCTCTCTTCCTCCTCTCTCTTCCTCCTCTCTCCTCTTCCTCTCTCTTCCTCCTCTTTCTTCGTCCTCTCTCTTCCTCCTCTCACTTCCTCCTCTCTCTTCCTCCTCTCTCTTCCTCCTCTCTCTTCCTCCTCTCTCCTCTTCCTCTCTCTTCCTCCTCTCTCTTCCTCCTCTCTCCTCTACCTCTCTCTTTCTCCTCTCTCTTCCTCATCTCTCTTCCTCATCTCTCTTCTTCCTCTCTCCTCCACCTCTCTCCTCTTCCTCTCTCTTCCTCCTCTCTCTTCCTCCTCCTTTCTCTTCCTCCTCCTCTCTCTTCCTCCTCTCTCTTCCTCCTCTCTCTTCCTCCTCTCTCTTCCTCCTCTCCCCTCTTCCTCTCTCTTCCACCTCTCTCTTCCTCGTCTCTCCTCTTCCACTCTCTTCCTCCTCTCTCTTCCTCCTCTCTCCTCTTCCTCTCTCTTCCTCCTCTCTCTTCCTCCTCCCTCCTCTTCCTCTCTCTTCCTCCTCTCTCTTCCTCCTCTCTCTTCCTCCTCTCTCTTCCTCCTCTCTCCTCTTCCTCTCTCTTCCTCCTCTCTCTTCCTCCTATCTCTTCCTCCTCTCTCTTACTCGTCTCTCCTCTTCCTATCTCTTCCTCCTCTCTCTTCCTCCTCTATCCTCTTCCTCTGTCTTCCTCCTCTCTCTTCCTCCTCTCTCTTCCTCCTCTCTCTTCCTCCTCTCTCCTCCTCCTCTCTCTTCCTCCTCTCTGCTCCTCCTCTCCCTTCCTCCTCGATCTTCCTCCTCTCTCATCCTCCTCTCTCTTCCTCCTCTCTCTTCCTCCTCTCTCCTCTTCCTCTCTCTTCCTCCTCTCTCTTCCTCCTCTCTCCTCTTCCTCTCTTTTCCTCCTCTCTCTTCCTCCTCTCTCCTCCTCCTCTCTCTTCCTCCTCTCACATCATCCTCGTTCTTCCTCCTCTGACTTCCTCCTCTCTCTTCCTCCTCTCTCTGCCTCCTCTCTCTTCCTCCTCTCTCTTCCTCCTCTCTCTTCCTCATCTCTCCTCTTCCTCTCTCTTCCTCCTCTCTCTTCCTCATATCTCTTCCTCCTCTCTCTTCCTCGTCTCTCCTCATCCTCTCTCTTCCTGCTCTGTCATCCTCCTCAATCCTCTTCCTCTCTCTTCCTCCTCTCTCTTCCTCCTCTCACTTCGTCCTCTCTCTTCCTCCTCTCCCTTCCTCCACTCTCTTTCTGTCTCTCTTCCTCCTCTCTCCTCTTCCTCTCTCTTCATCCTCTCTCTTGCTCCTCTCTCTTCCTCCTCTATCTTCCTCTTCTCTCTTCCTCCTCTCTCTTCCTCCTCTCTCTTCCTCCTCTCTCTTCCTCCTCTCTATTCCTCCTCTCTCTTCCTCCTCTCCCCTCTTCCTCTCTCTTCCACCTCTCTCTTCCTCGTCTCTCCTCTTCCTCTCTCTTCCTCCTCTCTCTTCCTCCTCCCTCCTCTTCCTCTCTCTTCCTCCTCTCTCTTCCTCCTCTCTCTTCCTCCTCTCTCTTCCTCCTCTCTCCTCTTCCTCTCTCTTCCTCCTCTCTCTTCCTCCTATCTCTTGGTCCTCTCTCTTCCTCCTCTCTCCTCTTCCTATCTCTTCCTCCTCTCTCTTCCTCCTCTATCCTCTTCCTCTCTCTTCCTCCTCTCTCTTCCTCCTCTCTCTTCCTCCTCTCTCTTCCTCCTCTCTCCTCCTCCTCTCTCTTCCTCCTCTCTGCTCCTCCTCTCCCTTCCTCCTCGATCTTCCTCCTCTCTCTTCCTCCTCTGTCTTCCTCCTCTCTCGTCCTCCTCTCCCCTCTTCGTCTCTCTTCCACCTCTCTCTTCCTCGTCTCTCCTCTTCCTCTCTCTTTTTCCTCTATCCTCTTCCTTTCTCTTCCCCCTCTCTCTTCCTCCTCTCTCTTCCTCCTCTCTCCTCTTCCTCTCTCTTCCTCCTATCTCTTCCTCCTATCTCTTCCTCCTCTCTCTTCCTCGTCTCTCCTCTTCCTCTCTCTTCCTGCTCTGTCTTCCTCCTCTATCCTCTTCCTCTCTCTTCCTCCTCTCTCTTCCTCCTCTCACTTCGTCCTCTCTCTTCCTCCTCTCTCTTCCTCCTCTCTCTTTCTCTCTCTCTTCCTCCTGTTTCCTCTTCCTCTCTCTTCCTCCTCTCTATTGCTCCCTTCTCTTCCTCCTCTATCTTCCTCTTCTCTCTTCCTGCTCTCTCTTCCTCCTGTCCCCTCTTCCTCTCTCTTCCACCTCTCTCTTCCTCCTCTCTCCTCCTCCTCTCTCTTCCTCCTCTCTGCTCCTCCTCTCCCTTCCTCCTCTCTCTTCCTCCTCTCTCTTCCTCCTCTCTCTTCCTCCTCTCTCTTCCTCCTCTCCCTTCTTCCTCTCTCTTCCACCTCTCTCTTCCACGTCTCTCCTCTTTCTCTCTGTTCCTCCTCTCTCTTCCTCGTCTCTCCTCTTCCTCTCTCTTCCTCCTCTCTCTTCCTCCTCCCCGCTCTTCCTCTCTCTTCCTCCTCTCTCTTCCTCATCTCTCTTCCTCCTCTCTCTTCCTCCTCTCTCCTCTTCCTCTCTCTTCACCATTTCTCTTCCTCCTCTCTCTTCCTCCTCTCCCCTTTTCCTCTCTCTTCCACCTCTCTCTTCCTCCTCTCTCTTCCTCCTCTCTCTTGCTCCTCTCTCTTCCTCCTCTCTCCTCTTCCTCTCTCTTCCTCCTTTCTCTTCCTCCTATCTCTTCCTCCTCTCTCTTCCTCCACTCTCCTCTTCCTCTCTCTTGCTCCTCTCTCTTCCTCATGTCTCTTCCTCCTCTCTCTTCCTCCTCTCTCTTCCGCCTATCTCTTCCTCCTCTCTTCCTCCTCTCTCCTCTTCCTCTCTCTTCCTCCTCTCTCTTCCTCCTCTCTCCTCTTCCTCTCTCTTCCTCCTCATTCTTCGTCCTCTCTCTTCCTCCTCTCACTTCCTCCTCTCTCTTCCTCCTCTCTCTTCCTCCTCTCTCTTCCTCCTCTCCCCTCTTCCTCTCTCTTCCTCCTCTCTCTTCCTCCTCTCTCCTCTACCTCTCTCTTTCTCCTCTATCTTCCTCATCTCTCTTCCTCATCTCTCCTCTTCCTCTCTCTTCCTCCTCTCTCTTCCTCCTCCTCTCTCTTCCTCCTCCTCTCTCTTCCTCCTCTCTCTTCCTCCTCTCTCTTCCTCCTCTCTCTTCCTCCTCTCTCCTCTTCCTCTCTCTTCCTCCTCTCTCTTCCTCCTATCTCTTCCTCCTCTCTCTTACTCGTCTCTCCTCTTCCTATCTCTTCCTCCTCTCTCTTCCTCCTCTATCCTCTTCCTCTGTCTTCCTCCTCTCTCTTCCTCCTCTCTCTTCCTCCTCTCTCTTCCTCCTCTCTCCTCCTCCTCTCTCTTCCTCCTCTCTGCTCCTCCTCTCCCTTCCTCCTCGATCTCCTCCTCTCTCATCCTCCTCTCTCTTCCTCCTCTCTCTTCCTCCTCTCTCCTCTTCCTCTCTCTTCCTCCTCTCTCCTCTTCCTCTCTCTTCCTCCTCTCTCTTCCTCCTCTCTCCTCTTCCTCTCTCTTCCTCCTCTCTCTTCCTCCTCTCTCCTCCTCCTCTCTCTTCCTCCTCTCACATCATCCTCGTTCTTCCTCCTCTGACTTCCTCCTCTCTCTTCCTCCTCTCTCTTCCTCCTCTCTCTTCCTCCTCTCTCTTCCTGCTCTCTCTTCCTCATCTCTCCTCTTCCTCTCTCTTCCTCCTCTCACTTCGTCCTCTCTCTTCCTCCTCTCCCTTCCTCCACTCTCTTTCTGTCTCTCTTCCTCCTCTCTCCTCTTCCTCTCTCTTCATCCTCTCTCTTGCTCCTCTCTCTTCCTCCTCTATCTTCCTCTTCTCTCTTCCTCCTCTCTCTTCCTCCTCTCTCTTCTCTTCCTCCTCTCTCTTCCTCCTCTCTGTTCCTCCTCTCTCTTCCTCCTCTCCCCTCTTCCTCTCTCTTCCACCTCTCTCTTCCTCGTCTCTCCTCTTCCTCTCTCTTCCTCCTCTCTCTTCCTCCTCCCTCCTCTTCCTCTCTCTTCCTCCTCTCTCTTCCTCCTCTCTCTTCCTCCTCTCTCTTCCTCCTCTCTCCTCTTCCTCTCTCTTCCTCCTCTCTCTTCCTCCTATCTCTTGGTCCTCTCTCTTCCTCCTCTCTCCTCTTCCTATCTCTTCCTCCTCTCTCTTCCTCCTCTATCCTCTTCCTCTCTCTTCCTCCTCTCTCTTCCTCCTCTCTCTTCCTCCTCTCTCTTCCTCCTCTCTCCTCCTCCTCTCTCTTCCTCCTCTCTGCTCCTCCTCTCCCTTCCTCCTCGATCTTCCTCCTCTCTCTTCCTCCTCTGTCTTCCTCCTCTCTCGTCCTCCTCTCCCCTCTTCGTCTCTCTTCCACCTCTCTCTTCCTCGTCTCTCCTCTTCCTCTCTCTTTTTCCTCTATCCTCTTCCTTTCTCTTCCCCCTCTCTCTTCCTCCTCTCTCTTCCTCCTCTCTCCTCTTCCTCTCTCTTCCTCCTATCTCTTCCTCCTATCTCTTCCTCCTCTCTCTTCCTCGTCTCTCCTCTTCCTCTCTCTTCCTGCTCTGTCTTCCTCCTCTATCCTCTTCCTCTCTCTTCCTCCTCTCTCTTCCTCCTCTCACTTCGTCCTCTCTCTTCCTCCTCTCTCTTCCTCCTCTCTCTTCTCTCTCTCTTCCTCCTGTTTCCTCTTCCTCTCTCTTCCTCCTCTCTATTGCTCCCTTCTCTTCCTCCTCTATCTTCCTCTTCTCTCTTCCTGCTCTCTCTTCCTCCTGTCCCCTCTTCCTCTCTCTTCCACCTCTCTCTTCCTCCTCTCTCCTCCTCCTCTCTCTTCCTCCTCTCTGCTCCTCCTCTCCCTTCCTCCTCTCTCTTCCTCCTCTCTCTTCCTCCTCTCTCTTCCTCCTCTCTCTCCTCCTCTCCCTTCTTCCTCTCTCTTCCACCTCTCTCTTCCACGTCTCTCCTCTTTCTCTCTGTTCCTCCTCTCTCTTCCTCGTCTCTCCTCTTCCTCTCTCTTCCTCCTCTCTCTTCCTCCTCCCCGCTCTTCCTCTCTCTTCCTCCTCTCTCTTCCTCATCTCTCTTCCTCCTCTCTCTTCCTCCTCTCTCCTCTTCCTCTCTCTTCACCATTTCTCTTCCTCCTCTCTCTTCCTCCTCTCCCCTTTTCCTCTCTCTTCCACCTCTCTCTTCCTCCTCTCTCTTCCTCCTCTCTCTTGCTCCTCTCTCTTCCTCCTCTCTCCTCTTCCTCTCTCTTCCTCCTTTCTCTTCCTCCTATCTCTTCCTCCTCTCTCTTCCTCCACTCTCCTCTTCCTCTCTCTTGCTCCTCTCTCTTCCTCATGTCTCTTCCTCCTCTCTCTTCCTCCTCTCTCTTCCGCCTATCTCTTCCTCCTCTCTTCCTCCTCTCTCCTCTTCCTCTCTCTTCCTCCTCTCTCTTCCTCCTCTCTCCTCTTCCTCTCTCTTCCTCCTCATTCTTCGTCCTCTCTCTTCCTCCTCTCACTTCCTCCTCTCTCTTCCTCCTCTCTCTTCCTCCTCTCTCTTCCTCCTCTCCCCTCTTCCTCTCTCTTCCTCCTCTCTCTTCCTCCTCTCTCCTCTACCTCTCTCTTTCTCCTCTATCTTCCTCATCTCTCTTCCTCATCTCTCCTCTTCCTCTCTCTTCCTCCTCTCTCTTCCTCCTCCTCTCTCTTCCTCCTCCTCTCTCTTCCTCCTCTCTCTTCCTCCTCTCTCTTCCTCCTCTCTCTTCCTCCTCTCTCCTCTTCCTCTCTCTTCCTCCTCTCTCTTCCTCCTATCTCTTCCTCCTCTCTCTTACTCGTCTCTCCTCTTCCTATCTCTTCCTCCTCTCTCTTCCTCCTCTATCCTCTTCCTCTGTCTTCCTCCTCTTCTTCCTCCTCTCTCTTCCTCCTCTCTCTTCCTCCTCTCTCCTCCTCCTCTCTCTTCCTCCTCTCTGCTCCTCCTCTCCCTTCCTCCTCGATCTTCCTCCTCTCTCATCCTCCTCTCTCTTCCTCCTCTCTCTTCCTCCTCTCTCCTCTTCCTCTCTCTTCCTCCTCTCTCCTCTTCCTCTCTCTTCCTCCTCTCTCTTCCTCCTCTCTCCTCTTCCTCTCTCTTCCTCCTCTCTCTTCCTCCTCTCTCCTCCTCCTCTCTCTTCCTCCTCTCACATCATCCTCGTTCTTCCTCCTCTGACTTCCTCCTCTCTCTTCCTCCTCTCTCTTCCTCCTCTCTCTTCCTCCTCTCTCTTCCTGCTCTCTCTTCCTCATCTCTCCTCTTCCTCTCTCTTCCTCCTCTCTCTTCCTCCTATCTCTTCCTCCTCTCTCTTCTCGTCTCTCCTCATCCTCTCTCTTCCTGCTCTGTCATCCTCCTCAATCCTCTTCCTCTCTCTTCCTCCTCTCTCTTCCTCCTCTCACTTCGTCCTCTCTCTTCCTCCTCTCTCTTCCTCCACTCTCTTTCTCTCTCTCTTCCTCCTCTCTCCTCTTCCTCTCTCTTCATCCTCTCTCTTGCTCCTCTCTCTTCCTCCTCTATCTTCCTCTTCTCTCTTCCTCCTCTCTCTTCCTCCTCTCTCTTCCTCCTCTCTCTTCCTCCTCTCTATTCCTCCTCTCTCTTCCTCCTCTCCCCTCTTCCTCTCTCTTCCACCTCTCTCTTCCTCGTCTCTCCTCTTCCTCTCTCTTCCTCCTCTCTCTTCCTCCTCCCTCCTCTTCCTCTCTCTTCCTCCTCTCTCTTCCTCCTCTCTCTTCCTCCTCTCTCTTCCTCCTCTCTCCTCTTCCTCTCTCTTCCTCCTCTCTCTTCCTCCTATCTCTTGCTCCTCTCTCTTCCTCCTCTCTCCTCTTCCTATCTCTTCCTCCTCTCTCTTCCTCCTCTATCCTCTTCCTCTCTCTTCCTCCTCTCTCTTCCTCCTCTCTCTTCCTCCTCTCTCTTCCTCCTCTCTCCTCCTCCTCTCTCTTCCTCCTCTCTGCTCCTCCTCTCCCTTCCTCCTCGATCTTCCTCCTCTCTCTTCCTCCTCTGTCTTCCTCCTCTCTCGTCCTCCTCTCCCCTCTTCGTCTCTCTTCCACCTCTCTCTTCCTCGTCTCTCCTCTTCCTCTCTCTTTTTCCTCTATCCTCTTCCTTTCTCTTCCCCCTCTCTCTTCCTCCTCTCTCTTCCTCCTCTCTCCTCTTCCTCTCTCTTCCTCCTATCTCTTCCTCCTATCTCTTCCTCCTCTCTCTTCCTCGTCTCTCCTCTTCCTCTCTCTTCCTGCTCTGTCTTCCTCCTCTATCCTCTTCCTCTCTCTTCCTCCTCTCTCTTCCTCCTCTCACTTCGTCCTCTCTCTTCCTCCTCTCTCTTCCTCCTCTCTCTTTCTCTCTCTCTTCCTCCTGTTTCCTCTTCCTCTCTCTTCCTCCTCTCTATTGCTCCCTTCTCTTCCTCCTCTATCTTCCTCTTCTCTCTTCCTGCTCTCTCTTCCTCCTGTCCCCTCTTCCTCTCTCTTCCACCTCTCTCTTCCTCCTCTCTCCTCCTCCTCTCTCTTCCTCCTCTCTGCTCCTCCTCTCCCTTCCTCCTCTCTCTTCCTCCTCTCTCTTCCTCCTCTCTCTTCCTCCTCTCTCTTCCTCCTCTCCCTTCTTCCTCTCTCTTCCACCTCTCACTTCCACGTCTCTCCTCTTTCTCTCTCTTCCTCCTCTCTCTTCCTCCTCTCTCCTCCTCCTCTCTCTTCCTCCTCTCTGCTCCTCCTCTCCCTTCCTCCTCTCTGCTCCTCCCCTCCCTTCCTCCTCTCTTTTCCTCCTCTCTCTTCCTCCTCTCTCTTCCTCCTCTCTCTTCGTCCTCTCCCCTCTTCCTCTCTCTTCCACCTCTCTCTTCCTCGTCTCTCCTCTTCCTCTCTCTTCCTCCTCTCTCCTCTTCCTCTCTCTTCCCCCTCTCTCTTTCTCCTCTCTCTTCCTCCTCTCTCTTCCTCCTCTCTCTTCCTCCTCTCTCCTCTTCCTCTCTCTTCCTCCTTTCTCTTCCCCCTATCTCTTCCTCCTCTCTCTTCCTCCACTCTCCTCTTCCTCTCTCTTGCTCCTCTCTCTTCCTCATGTCTCTTCCTCCTCTCTCTTCCTCCTCTCTCTTCCGCCTATCTCTTCCTCCTCTCTTCCTCCTCTCTCCTCTTCCTCTCTCTTCCTCCTCTCTCTTCCTCCTCCCTCCTCTTCCTCTCTCTTCCTCCTCTCTCTTCCTCCTCTCTCTTCCTCCTCTCTCTTCCTCCTCTCTCCTCTTCCTCTCTCTTCCTCCTCTCTCTTCCTCCTATCTCTTCCTCCTCTCTCTTACTCGTCTCTCCTCTTCCTATCTCTTCCTCCTCTCTCTTCCTCCTCTATCCTCTTCCTCTGTCTTCCTCCTCTCTCTTCCTCCTCTCTCTTCCTCCTCTCTCTTCCTCCTCTCTCCTCCTCCTCTCTCTTCCTCCTCTCTGCTCCTCCTCTCCCTTCCTCCTCGATCTTCCTCCTCTCTCATCCTCCTCTCTCTTCCTCCTCTCTCTTCCTCCTCTCTCCTCTTCCTCTCTCTTCCTCCTCTCTCTTCCTCCTCTCTCCTCTTCCTCTCTCTTCCTCCTCTCTCTTCCTCCTCTCTCCTCCTCCTCTCTCTTCCTCCTCTCACATCATCGTCGTTCTTCCTCCTCTGACTTCCTCCTCTCTCTTCCTCCTCTCTCTTCCTCCTCTCTCTTCCTCCTCTCTCTTCCTCATCTCTCCTCTTCCTCTCTCTTCCTCCTCTCTCTTCCTCCTATCTCTTCCTCCTCTCTCTTCCTCGTCTCTCCTCATCCTCTCTCTTCCTGCTCTGTCATCCTCCTCAATCCTCTTCCTCTCTCTTCCTCCTCTCTCTTCCTCCTCTCACTTCTTCCTCTCTCTTCCTCCTCTCTCTTCCTCCACTCTCTTTCTCTCTCTCTTCCTCCTCTCTCCTCTTCCTCTCTCTTCATCCTCTCTCTTGCTCCTCTCTCTTCCTCATCTCTCTTCCTCATCTCTCTTCTTCCTCTCTCCTCCACTTCTCTCCTCTTCCTCTCTCTTCCTCCTCTCTCTTCCTCCTCCTCTCTCTTCCTCCTCCTCTCTCTTCCTCCTCTCTCTTCCTCCTCTCTCTTCCTCCTCTCTCTTCCTCCTCTCTCTTCCTCCTCCCTCCTCTTCCTCTCTCTTCCTCCTCTCTCTTCCTCCTCTCTCTTCCTCCTCTCTCTTCCTCCTCTCTCCTCTTCCTATCTCTTCCTCCTCTCTCTTCCTCCTCTATCCTCTTCCTCTGTCTTCCTCCTCTCTCTTCCTCCCCTCTCTTCCTCCTCTCTCTTCCTCCTCTCTCCTCCTCCTCTCTCTTCCTCCTCTCTGCTCCTCCTCTCCCTTCCTCCTCGATCTTCCTCCTCTCTCATCCTCCTCTCTCTTCCTCCTCTCTCTTCCTCCTCTCTCCTCTTCCTCTCTCTTCCTCCTCTCTCTTCCTCCTCTCTCCTCTTCCTCTCTCTTCCTCCTCTCTCTTCCTCCTCTCTCCTCCTCCTCTCTCTTCCTCCTCTCACATCATCCTCGTTCTTCCTCCTCTGACTTTCTCCTCTCTCTTCCTCCTCTCTCTTTCTCCTCTCTCTTCCTCCTCTCTCTTCCTCCTCTCTCTTCCTCCTCTCCCCTCTTCGTCTCTCTTCCTCCTCTCTCTTCCTCCTATCTCTTCCTCCTCTCTCTTCCTCGTCTCTCCTCATCCTCTCTCTTCCTGCTCTGTCATCCTCCTCAATCCTCTTCCTCTCTCTTCCTCCTCTCTCTTCCTCCTCTCACTTCGTCCTCTCTCTTCCTCCTCTCTCTTCCTCCACTCTCTTTCTCTCTCTCTTCCTCCTCTCTCCTCTTCCTCTCTCTTCATCCTCTCTCTTGCTCCTCTCTCTTCCTCCTCTATCTTCCTCTTCTCTCTTCCTCCTCTCTCTTCCTCCTCTCTCTTCCTCCTCTCTCTTCCTCCTCTCTATTCCTCCTCTCTCTTCCTCCTCTCCCCTCTTCCTCTCTCTTCCACCTCTCTCTTCCTCGTCTCTCCTCTTCCTCTCTCTTCCTCCTCTCTCTTCCTCCTCTATCCTCTTCCTCTCTCTTCCTCCTCTCTCTTCCTCCTCCCTCCTCTTCCTCTCTCTTCCTCCTCTCTCTTCCTCCTCTCTCTTCCTCCTCTCTCTTCCTCCTCTCTCCTCTTCCTCTCTCTTCCTCCTCTCTCTTCCTCCTATCTCTTGCTCCTCTCTCTTCCTCCTCTCTCCTCTTCCTATCTCTTCCTCCTCTCTCTTCCTCCTCTATCCTCTTCCTCTCTCTTCCTCCTCTCTCTTCCTCCTCTCTCTTCCTCCTCTCTCTTCCTCCTCTCTCCTCCTCCTCTCTCTTCCTCCTCTCTGCTCCTCCTCTCCCTTCCTCCTCGATCTTCCTCCTCTCTCTTCCTCCTCTGTCTTCCTCCTCTCTCGTCCTCCTCTCCCCACTTCGTCTCTCTTCCACCTCTCTCTTCCTCGTCTCTCCTCTTCCTCTCTCTTTTTCCTCTATCCTCTTCCTTTCTCTTCCCCCTCTCTCTTCCTCCTCTCTCTTCCTCCTCTCTCCTCTTCCTCTCACTTCCTCCTATCTCTTCCTCCTATCTCTTCCTCCTCTCTCTTCCTCGTCTCTCCTCTTCCTCTCTCTTCCTGCTCTGTCTTCCTCCTCTATCCTCTTCCTCTCTATTCCTCCTCTCTTTTCCTCCTCTCACTTCGTCCTCTCTCTTCCTCCTCTCTCTTCCTCCTCTCTCTTTCTCTCTCTCTTCCTCCTGTTTCCTCTTCCTCTCTCTTCCTCCTCTCTATTGCTCCCTTCTCTTCCTCCTCTATCTTCCTCTTCTCTCTTCCTGCTCTCTCTTCCTCCTGTCCCCTCTTCCTCTCTCTTCCACCTCTCTCTTCCTCCTCTCTCCTCCTCCTCTCTCTTCCTCCTCTCTGCTACTCCTCTCCCTTCCTCCTCTCTCTTCCTCCTCTCTCTTCCTCCTCTCTCTTCCTCCTCTCTCTTCCTCCTCTCCCTTCTTCCTCTCTCTTCCACCTCTCTCTTCCACGTCTCTCCTCTTTCTCTCTGTTCCTCCTCTCTCTTCCTCGTCTCTCCTCTTCCTCTCTCTTCCTCCTCTCTCTTCCTCCTCCCTGCTCTTCCTCTCTCTTCCTCCTCTCTCTTCCTCATCTCTCTTCCTCCTCTCTCTTCCTCCTCTCTCCTCTTCCTCTCTCTTCCTCCTCTCTCTTCCTCGTCTCTCCTCTTCCTATCTCTTCCTCCTCTCTCTTCCTCCTCTATCCTCTTCCTCTCTCTTCCTCCTCTCTCTTCCTCCTCTCTCTTCCTCCTCTCTCCTCCTCCTCTCTCTTCCTCCTCTCTGCTCCTCCTCTCCCCTCCTCCTCTCTGCTCCTCCTCTCCCTTCCTCCTCTCTTTTCCTCCTCTCTCTTCCTCCTCTCTCTTCCTCCTCTCTCTTCGTCCTCTCCCCTCTTCCTCTCTCTTCCACCTCTCTCTTCCTCGTCTCTCCTCTTCCTCTCTCTTCCTCCTCTCTCCTCTTCCTCTCTCTTCCCCCTCTCTCTTCCTCCTCTCTATTCCTCCTCTCTCTTCCTCCTCTCTCTTCCTCCTCTCTCCTCTTCCTCTCACTTCCTCCTGTCTCTTCCTCCTATCTCTTCCTCCTCTCTCTTCCTCGTCTCTCCTCTTCCTCACTCTTCCTGCTCTGTCTTCCTCCTCTATCTTCTTCCTCTCTCTTTCTCTCTCTCTTCCTCCTCTCTCCTCTTCCTCTCTCTTCCTCCTCTCTCTTGCTCCTGTCCCCTCTTCCACTCTCTTCCACCTCTCTCTTCCTCCTCTCTCTTCTTCCTCTCTCTTCCTCCTCTCTCTTCCTCCTCTCTCCTCCTCCTCTCTCTTCCTCCTCTCTGCTCCTCCTCTCCCTTCCTCCTCTCTGCTCCTCCTCTCCCTTCCTCCTCTCTCTTCCTCCTCTCTCTTCCTCCTCTCTCTTCCTCCTCTCTCTTCGTCCTCTCCCCTCTTCCTCTCTCTTCCACCTCTCTCTTCCTCCTCTCTCTTCCTCCTCTCTCTTCCTCCTGTCTCTTCCTCTTCTCTCCTCCTCCTCTCTCTTCCTCCTCTCTGCTCCTCCTCTCCCTTCCTCCTCTCTCTTCCTCCTCACTCTTACTCCTCTCTCTTACTCCTCTCCCCTCTTCCTCTCTCTTCCACTTCTCTCTTCCTCGTCTCTCCTCTTCCTCGATCTTCCTCCTCTCTCTTCCTCCTCTCTCTTCCTCCTCTCTCGTCCTCCTCCCCCATCTTCCTCTCTCTTCCACCTCTCTCTTCCTCGTCTCTCCTCTTCCTCTCTCTTCCTCCTCTATCCTCTTCCTCTCTCTTCACCCTCTCTCTTCCACCTCTCTCTTCCTCCTCTCCCCTTTTCCTCTCTCTTCCACCTCTCTCTTCCTCCTCTCTCTTCCTCCTCTCTCTTCCTCCTCTCTCCTCTTCCTCTCTCTTCCTCCTTTCTCTTCCTCCTATCTCTTCCTCCTCTCTCTTCCTCCACTCTCCTCTTCCTCTCTCTTGCTCCTCTCTCTTCCTCATGTCTCTTCCTCCTCTCTCTTCCTCCTCTCTTTTCCTCCTATCTCTTCCTCCTCTCTCTTCCTCCTCTCTTCTCTTCCACTTTCTTACTCCTCTCTCTTCCTCCTCTCTCCTCTTCCTCTGTCTTCCTCCTCTCTCTTCCTCCTCTCTCCATTCCTCTCTCTTCATCCTCTCTCTTCCTCCTCTCTCTTCCTCCTCTCACTTCCTCCTCTCTCTTCCTCCTCTCTCTTCCTCCTCTCTCTTCCTCCTCTCTCCTCTTCCTCTCTCTTCCTCATCTCTCTTCCTCCTCTCTCCTCTTCCTCTCTCTTCCTCCTCTCTCTTCCTCCTCTCTCCTCCTCCTCTCTCTTCCTCCGCTCACTTCCTCCGCGTTCTTCCTCCTCTCACTTCCTCCTCTCTCTTCCTCCTCTCTGTTCCTCCTCTCTCTTCCTCCTCTCTCTTCCACCTCTCTCTTCCTCATCTCTCCTCTTCCTCTCTCTTCCTCCTCTCTCTTCCTCCTCTCTCTTCCTCTTCTCTCTTCCTCGTCTCTCCTCTTCCTCTCTCTTCCTGCTCTGTCTTCCTCCTCTATCCTCTTCCTCTCTCTTCCTCCTCTCTATTCCTCCTCTCACTTCATCCTCTCTCTTCCTCCTCTCTCTACTTCCTCTCTCTTTGTCTTTCTCTTCCTCCTCTCTCCTCTTCCTCTCTCTTCCTCCTCTCTCTTGCTCCTCTCTCTTCCTCCTCTATCTTCCTCTTCTCTCTTCCTCCTCTCTCTTCCTCCTCTGTCCTCCTCCTCTCCCTTCCTGCTCTCTCTTCCTCCTCTCTCTTCCTCCTCTCTGTTCTTCCTCTCTCTTCCTCCTCTCTTCCTCCTCTCTCTTCCTCCTCTCTCCTCTTCCACTCCCTTCCTCCTCTCTCTTCCTCCTCTTTCTTCCTTCTCTCTTTTCCTCCTCTCTCCTCTTCCTCTCTCTTCCTCCCCTCTCTTCCTCCCCTCTCTTCCTCCTCTCTCTTCCTCCTGTCACTTCCTCCTCTCTCTTCCTCCTCGCTATTCCTCCTCTTTCCTCTTCCTCTCTCTTCCTCCTATCTCTTCCTCCTCTCTCTTCCTCCTCTCTCTTCCTCCTGTCACTTCCTCCTCTCTCTTCCTCCTGTGACTTCCTCCTCTCTCTTCCTCCTCTCTCTTCCTCCTCTCTCCTGTTCCTGTCTCTTCTTCCTCTCTCTTCCTCCTCTCTATTCCTCCTCTCTCTTCCTCCTCTCTCATTCTCCTCTCCCCTCTTCCTGTCTCTTCCACGTCTCTCTTCCTCCTCTCTCTTCCTCCACTCTATTCCTCCTCTCCCCTCTTCCTCTCTCTTCCTCCTCTCTCTTCCTCCTCTCTCCTCTTCCTCTCTCTTCCTCCTTTCTCTTCCTCCTCTCTCTTTCTCCTCTCTCCTCTTCCTCTCTATTCCTCCTCTCTATTCCTCCTCTCTATTCCTCCTCTCCCCTCTTCCTCTCTCTTCCACCTCTCTCTTCCTCCTCTCTCTTCCTCCATTCTCTTCCTCCTCTCTCTTCCTCCTGTCACTTCCTCCTCTCTCTTTCTCCTGTGACTTCCTCCTCTCTCTTCCTCCTCTCTCATCCTCCTCTCCCCTCTTCCTGTCTCTTCAACGTCTCTCTTCCTCCTCTCTCTTCCTCCACTCTATTCCTCCTCTCCCCTCTTCCTTCTCTTCCACTTCTGTCTTACTCCTACCTCTTTTTCATCTCTCTTCCTCCTCTTTCTTCTTCCACTCTCTTCCTCCTCTCACTTCCTCCTCTCTCTTCCTCCTCTCTCTTCCTCCTATCTCTTCCTCCTTTCTCATCCTTCTCTTCCCTCTTCCTCTCTCGTCCACCTCTCTCTTCCTAATGTCTCTTCCTCCTCTCTCTTCCTCCTCTCCCCTATTCCTCTCTCTTCCACTTCTCTCTTCCTCCTCTCTCTTCCTCCTTTACCTTCCTTCACTCTCTTCCTCCTCTTTCCTCTTCCTCTCTCTTCCTCCTCTCTCTTCCTCCCCTCTCTTTCCTCTCTCTTCATCCTGTCACTTCCTCCTCTCTCTTCCTCCTCTCTCTTCCTCCTCTCTCTTCCTCTTCTCTCCTCTTCCTCTCTCTTCCTCCTCTCTCTTCCTCTTCTATCTTCTTCCTCTCTTTTCCTCCTCTCTCTTCCTCCTCTCTCTTCCTCCTCTCTCTTCCTCCTCTCCCCTCTTCCTCTCTCTTCCACCTCTCTCTTCTTCCTCTCTCCTCCTCCTCTCTCTTCCTCCTGTCTCTTCCTCTTCTCTCTTCCTCCTCTCTCTTCCTCCTGTCCCCTCTTCCTCCCTCTTCCTCCTCTCTCTTCCTCCTCTCTGCTCCTCCTATCCCTTCCTCCTCTCTGTTCCTCCTCTCTCTTTCTCCTCTCCCCTCTTCCTCTCTCTTCCACCTCTCTCTTCCTCGTCTCTTCTCTTCCTCTCTCTTCCTTCTCTCTCTTCCTCCTCTATCCTCTTCCTCTCTCTTCCTCCTCTCTCTTCCTCCTCTCTCCTCTTCCTCTCTCTTCCTCCTTTCTCTTCCTCCTCTCTCTTCCTCCTCTCTCTTCCTCCTCTCTCCTCCTCCTCTCTCTTTCTCCTCTCTCCTCCTCCTCTCCCTTCCTGCTCTCTCTTCCTCCTCTCTCTTCCTCCTCTCTCTTCCGCCTCTCTCTTCCTCCACTCTCCTCTTCCTCTCTCTTGCTCCTCTCTCTTCCTCATGTCTCTTCCTCCTCTCTCTTCCTCCTCTCTCTTCCTCCTATCTCTTCCTCCTCTCTCTTCCTCCTCTCTTCTCTTCGTCTCTCTTACTCCTCTCTCTTCCTCCTCTCTCTTCCTCCTCTCTCCTCCTACTCTCCCTTCCTCCTCTCCCTTCCTCCTCTCTCTTCCTCCTCTCTCTTCCTCCTCTCTCTTCCTCCTCTCCCCTCTTCCCCTCTCTTCCACCTCTCTCTTCCTCTTCTCTCCTCTTCCTCTCTCTTCCTCCTCTCTCTTCCTCCTCTATCCTCTTCCTCTCTCTTCCTCCTCTCTCTTCCTCCTCTCTCCTCTTCCTCTCTCTTCCTCCTCTCTCTTCCTCCTCTCTCTTCCTCCTCTCTCTTCCAACTCTCTCCTATTCCTCTCTCTTTCTCCTCTCTCTTCCTCCTCTCTCTTCCTCCTCTCTCTTCCTCCTCTCTCCTCCTCCTCTCTCTTCCTCCTCTCTCCTCCTCCTCTCCCTTCCTCCTCTCTCTTCCTCCTCTCTATTCCTCCTCTCTCCTCTTCCTCTCTCTTCCTCCTCTCTCTTCCTCCTCTCTCTTACTCCTCTCTCTTCCTCCTCTCTGCTCCTCCTCTCTCTTCCTCCTCTCTCTTCCTTCTATCTCTTCCTCCTCTCTCTTCCTCTTCTCTCCTCTTCCTCTCTCTTCCTCCTCTCTCTTCCTCCTCTATCCTCTTCCTCTCTTTTCCTCCTCTCTCTTCCTCCTCTCTATTCCTCCTCTCACTTCCTCCTCTCCCCTCTTCCTCTCTCTTCCACCTCTCTCTTCCTCCTCTCTCCTCCTCCTCTCTCTTCCTCCTGTCTCTTCCTCTTCTCTCTTCCTCCTCTCTCTTCCTCCTGTCCCCTCTTCCTCTCTCTATCTCCTCTCTCTTCCTCCACTCTCCTCCTCCTCTCTCTTCCTCCTCTCTGCTCCTCCTCTCCCTTCCTCCTCTCTCTTCCTCCTCTCTCTTCCTCCTCTCTCTTCCTCCACTCTCTTCCTCCTCTCCCCTCTTCCTCTCTCTTCCACCTCTCTCTTCCTCGTCTCTCCTCTTCCTCTCTCTTCCTTCTCTCTCTTCCTCCTCTATCCTCTTCCTCTCTCTTCCTCCTCTTTCTTCCTCCTCTCTCCTCTTCCTCTCTCTTCCTCCTTTCTCTTCCTCCTCTCTCTTCCTCCTCCCTCTTCCTCCTCTCTCCTCCTCCTCTCTCTTTCTCCTCTCTCCTCCTCCTCTCCCTAACTGCTCTCTCTTCCTCCTCTCTCTTCCTCCTCTCTCTTCCTCATGTCTCTTCCTCCTCTCTCTTCCTCCTCTCTCTTCCTCCTATCTCTTCCTCCTCTCTCTGCCTCCTCTCTTCTCTTCCTCTCTCTTACTCCTCTCTCTTCCTCCTCTCTCTTCCTCCTCTCTCCTCCTCCTCTCCCTTCCTCCTCTCCCTTCCTCCTCTCTCTTCCTCCTCTCTCTTCCTCCTCTCTCTTCCTCCTCTCCCCTCTTCCCCTCTCTTCCACCTCTCTCTTCCTCGTCTCTCCTCTTCCTCTCTCTTCCTCCTCTCTCTTCCTCCTCTATCCTCTTCCTCTCTCTTCCTCCTCTCTCTTCCTCCTCTCTCTTCCTCCTCTCTCTTCCTACTCTCTCCTCTTCCTCTCTCTTCCTCCTCTCTCTTCCTCCTATCTCTTCCTCCTCTCTCTTCCTCCTCTATCCTCTTCCTCTCCCTTCCTCCTCTCTCTTCCTCCTCTCTCTTCCTCTTCTCTCTTCCTCCTCTCTTTTCTTCCTCTCTCTTCCTCCTCTCTCTTCCTCCTCTCTCTTCCTCCTCTCTCTTCCTACTCTCTCCTCTTCCTCTCTCTTCCTCCTCTCTCTTCCTCCTATCTCTTCCTCCTCTCTCTTCCTCCTCTATCCTCTTCCTCTCTCTTCCCCCTCTCTCTTCCTCCTCTCTCTTCCTCCTCTCACCTCTTCCTCTCTCTTGCACCTCTCTCTTCCTTCTCTCTCTTCCTCCTCTCTCTTGCTCCTCTCTCTTCCTCTTCTCTCCTCTTCCTCTCTCTTCCTCCTGTCTCTTCCCCCTATCTCTTCCTCCTCTCTCTTCCTCGTCTCTCCTCTTCCTCTCTCTTCCTCCTCTCTCTTCCTCCTCTATCCTCTTCCTCTCTCTTTTTCCTCTCTCTTCCTCATCTATCTTCCTCTTCTCTCCTCCTCCTCTCTCTTCCTCCTCTCTGCTCCTCCTCTCCCTTCCTCCTCGATCTTCCTCCTCTCTCTTCCTCCTCTCTCGTCCTCCTCTCCCCTCTTCCTCTCTCTTCCACCTCTCTCTTCCTCGTCTCTCCTCTTCCTCTCTCTTCCTCCTCTATCTTATTCCTCTCTCTTCCCCCTCTCTCTTCCTCCTCTCTCTTCCTCCTCTCCCCTCTTCCTCTCTCTTCCACCTCTCTCTTCCCCCTATCTCTTCCTCCTCTCTCTTGCTCCTCTCTCTTCCTCCTCTCTCCTCTTCCTCTCTCTTCCTCCTGTCTCTTCCTCCTATCTCTTCCTCCTCTCTCTTCCTCCACTCTGCTCTTCCTCTCTCTTGCTCCTCTCTCTTCCTCATATCTCTTCCTCCTCTCTCTTCCTCCTCTCTCTTCCTCCTCTCTCTTCCTCCTATCTCTTCCTCCTCTCTCTTCCTCCTCTCTTCTCTTCCTCTCTCTTACTCCTCTCTCTTCCTCCTCTCTCCTCCTCCTCTCTCTTCCTCCTCTCACTTCCTCCTCGTTCTTCCTCCTCTCACTTCCTCCTCTCTCTTCCTCCTCTCTCTTCCTCCTCTCTCTTCCTCCTCTCTCTTCCTTCTATCTCTTCCTCGTCTCTCCTCTTCCTCTCTCTTCCTGCTCTGTCTTCCTCCTCAATCATCTTCCTCTCTCTTCCTCCTCTCTCTTCCTCCTCTCACTTCGTCCTCTCTCTTCTTCCTCTCTCTTCCTCCTCTCTCTTTCTCTCTCTCTTCCTCCTCTCTCCTCTTCCTCTCTCTTCCTCCTCTCTCTTCTTCCTCTCTCTTCCTCCTCTCTCTTCCTCCTCTCTCCTCCTCCTCTCTCTTCTTCCTCTCTCTTCCTCCTCTCTCTTCCTCCTCTCTCCTCCTCCTCTCCCCTCTTACTCTCTCTTCCACCTCTCTCTTCCTCGTCTCTCCTCTTCCTCTCTCTTCCTCCTCTCTCTTCCTCCTCTCTCCTCTTCCTCTCTCTTCCTCCTCTCTCTTCCTCCTCTCTCCTCCTCCTCTCTCTTCCTCCGCTCACTTCATCCTCGTTCTTCCTCCTCTGACTTCCTCCTCTCTCTTCCTCCTCTCTCTTCCTCCACTATCTTCCTCCTCTCTCTTCCTCCTCTCTCTTCCTCATCTCTGCTCTTCCTCTCTCTTCCTCCTCTCTCTTCCTCCTATCTCTTCCTCCTCTCTCTTCCTCGCCTCTCCTCATCCTCTCTCTTCCTGCTCTGTCTTCCTCCTCAATCCTCTTCCTCTCTCTTCCTCCTCTCTCTTCCTCCTCTCACTTCGTCCTCTCTCTTCTTCCTCTCTCTTCCTCCTCTCTCTTCCTCCTCTCTTTTCTTCCTCTCTCTTCCTCCTCTCTCTTCCTCCTCTCTCCTCCTCCTCTCTCTTCTTCCTCTCTGCTTCTCCTCTACCTTCCTCCTCTCTCTTCCTCCTCTCTCTTCCTCCTCTCTCTTCATCCTCTCCCTTCTTCCTCTCTCTTCCACCTCTCTCTTCCTCGTCTGTCCTCTTCCTCTCTCTTCCTCCTCTCTCTTCCTCCTCTATCCTCTTCCTCTCTCTTCCTCCTCTCTCTTCCTCCTCCCTCCTCTTCCTCTCTCTTCCTCCTCTCTCTTCCTCCTCTCTCTTCCTCCTCTCTCTTCCTCCTCTCTCCTCTTCCTCTCTCTTCCTCCTCTCTCTTCCTCCTCTCTCTTCCTCCTATCTCTTCGTCCTCTCTCTTCCTCGTCTCTCCTCTTCCTATCTCTTCCTCCTCTCTCTTCCTCCTCTATCCTCTTCCTCTCTCTTCCTCCTCTCTCTTCCTCCTCTCTCTTCCTCCTCTCTCTTCCTACTCTCTCCTCTTCCTCTCTCTTTCTCCTCTCTCTTCCTCCTCTCTCTTCCTCCTCTCTCTTCCTCCTCTCTCCTCCTCCTCTCTCTTCCTCCTCTCTCCTCCTCCTCTCCCTTCCTCCTCTCTCTTCCTCCTCTCTATTCCTCCTCTCTCCTCTTCCTCTCTCTTCCTCCTCTCTCTTCCTCCTCTCTCTTACTCCTCTCTCTTCCTCCTCTCTGCTCCTCCTCTCTCTTCCTCCTCTCTCTTCCTTCTATCTCTTCCTCCTCTCTCTTCCTCTTCTCTCCTCTTCCTCTCTCTTCCTCCTCTCTCTTCCTCCTCTATCCTCTTCCTCTCTTTTCCTCCTCTCTCTTCCTCCTCTCTATTCCTCCTCTCACTTCCTCCTCTCCCCTCTTCCTCTCTCTTCCACCTCTCTCTTCCTCCTCTCTCCTCCTCCTCTCTCTTCCTCCTGTCTCTTCCTCTTCTCTCTTCCTCCTCTCTCTTCCTCCTGTCCCCTCTTCCTCTCTCTATCTCCTCTCTCTTCCTCCACTCTCCTCCTCCTCTCTCTTCCTCCTCTCTGCTCCTCCTCTCCCTTCCTCCTCTCTCTTCCTCCTCTCTCTTCCTCCTCTCTCTTCCTCCACTCTCTTCCTCCTCTCCCCTCTTCCTCTCTCTTCCACCTCTCTCTTCCTCGTCTCTCCTCTTCCTCTCTCTTCCTTCTCTCTCTTCCTCCTCTATCCTCTTCCTCTCTCTTCCTCCTCTTTCTTCCTCCTCTCTCCTCTTCCTCTCTCTTCCTCCTTTCTCTTCCTCCTCTCTCTTCCTCCTCTCTCTTCCTCCTCTCTCCTCCTCCTCTCTCTTTCTCCTCTCTCCTCCTCCTCTCCCTAACTGCTCTCTCTTCCTCCTCTCTCTTCCTCCTCTCTCTTCCTCATGTCTCTTCCTCCTCTCTCTTCCTCCTCTCTCTTCCTCCTATCTCTTCCTCCTCTCTCTGCCTCCTCTCTTCTCTTCCTCTCTCTTACTCCTCTCTCTTCCTCCTCTCTCTTCCTCCTCTCTCCTCCTCCTCTCCCTTCCTCCTCTCCCTTCCTCCTCTCTCTTCCTCCTCTCTCTTCCTGTCTCTCTTCCTCCTCTCCCCTCTTCCCCTCTCTTCCACCTCTCTCTTCCTCGTCTCTCCTCTTCCTCTCTCTTCCTCCTCTCTCTTCCTCCTCTATCCTCTTCCTCTCTCTTCCTCCTCTCTCTTCCTCCTCTCTCTTCCTCCTCTCTCTTCCTACTCTCTCCT
Organism: Strix occidentalis; assembly: GCA_030819815.1. NCBI lineage: Eukaryota > Metazoa > Chordata > Aves > Strigiformes > Strigidae > Strix > Strix occidentalis. The sequence goes on from JASWHU010000402.1 coordinate 73,118, forward strand.
CTTCCTCTCTCTTCCTCCTCTCTCTTCCTCCTATCTCTTCCTCCTCTCTCTTCCTCCTCTATCCTCTTCCTCTCCCTTCCTCCTCTCTCTTCCTCCTCTCTCTTCCTCTTCTCTCTTCCTCCTCTCTTTTCTTCCTCTCTCTTCCTCCTCTCTCTTCCTCCTCTCTCTTCCTCCTCTCTCTTCCTACTCTCTCCTCTTCCTCTCTCTTCCTCCTCTCTCTTCCTCCTATCTCTTCCTCCTCTCTCTTCCTCCTCTATCCTCTTCCTCTCTCTTCCCCCTCTCTCTTCCTCCTCTCTCTTCCTCCTCTCACCTCTTCCTCTCTCTTGCACCTCTCTCTTCCTTCTCTCTCTTCCTCCTCTCTCTTGCTCCTCTCTCTTCCTCTTCTCTCCTCTTCCTCTCTCTTCCTCCTGTCTCTTCCCCCTATCTCTTCCTCCTCTCTCTTCCTCGTCTCTCCTCTTCCTCTCTCTTCCTCCTCTCTCTTCCTCCTCTATCCTCTTCCTCTCTCTTCCTCCTCTCTCTTCCTCATCTATCTTCCTCTTCTCTCCTCCTCCTCTCTCTTCCTCCTCTCTGCTCCTCCTCTCCCTTCCTCCTCGATCTTCCTCCTCTCTCTTCCTCCTCTCTCGTCCTCCTCTCCCCTCTTCCTCTCTCTTCCACCTCTCTCTTCCTCGTCTCTCCTCTTCCTCTCTCTTCCTCCTCTATCTTATTCCTCTCTCTTCCCCCTCTCTCTTCCTCCTCTCTCTTCCTCCTCTCCCCTCTTCCTCTCTCTTCCACCTCTCTCTTCCCCCTATCTCTTCCTCCTCTCTCTTGCTCCTCTCTCTTCCTCCTCTCTCCTCTTCCTCTCTCTTCCTCCTGTCTCTTCCTCCTATCTCTTCCTCCTCTCTCTTCCTCCACTCTGCTCTTCCTCTCTCTTGCTCCTCTCTCTTCCTCATATCTCTTCCTCCTCTCTCTTCCTCCTCTCTCTTCCTCCTCTCTCTTCCTCCTATCTCTTCCTCATCTCTCTTCCTCCTCTCTTCTCTTCCTCTCTCTTACTCCTCTCTCTTCCTCCTCTCTCCTCCTCCTCTCTCTTCCTCCTCTCACTTCCTCCTCGTTCTTCCTCCTCTCACTTCCTCCTCTCTCTTCCTCCTCTCTCTTCCTCCTCTCTCTTCCTCCTCTCTCTTCCTTCTATCTCTTCCTCGTCTCTCCTCTTCCTCTCTCTTCCTGCTCTGTCTTCCTCCTCAATCATCTTCCTCTCTCTTCCTCCTCTCTCTTCCTCCTCTCACTTCGTCCTCTCTCTTCTTCCTCTCTCTTCCTCCTCTCTTTCTCTCTCTCTTCCTCCTCTCTCCTCTTCCTCTCTCTTCCTCCTCTCTCTTCTTCCTCTCTCTTCCTCCTCTCTCTTCCTCCTCTCTCCTCCTCCTCTCTCTTCTTCCTCTCTCTTCCTCCTCTCTCTTCCTCCTCTCTCCTCCTCCTCTCCCCTCTTACTCTCTCTTCCACCTCTCTCTTCCTCGTCTCTCCTCTTCCTCTCTCTTCCTCCTCTCTCTTCCTCCTCTCTCCTCTTCCTCTCTCTTCCTCCTCTCTCTTCCTCCTCTCTCCTCCTCCTCTCTCTTCCTCCTCTCACTTCATCCTCGTTCTTCCTCCTCTGACTTCCTCCTCTCTCTTCCTCCTCTCTCTTCCTCCACTATCTTCCTCCTCTCTCTTCCTCCTCTCTCTTCCTCATCTCTGCTCTTCCTCTCTCTTCCTCCTCTCTCTTCCTCCTATCTCTTCCTCCTCTCTCTTCCTCGCCTCTCCTCATCCTCTCTCTTCCTGCTCTGTCTTCCTCCTCAATCCTCTTCCTCTCTCTTCCTCCTCTCTCTTCCTCCTCTCACTTCGTCCTCTCTCTTCTTCCTCTCTCTTCCTTCTCTCTCTTCCTCCTCTCTTTTCTTCCTCTCTCTTCCTCCTCTCTCTTCCTCCTCTCTCCTCCTCCTCTCTCTTCTTCCTCTCTGCTTCTCCTCTACCTTCCTCCTCTCTCTTCCTCCTCTCTCTTCCTCCTCTCTCTTCATCCTCTCCCTTCTTCCTCTCTCTTCCACCTCTCTCTTCCTCGTCTGTCCTCTTCCTCTCTCTTCCTCCTCTCTCTTCCTCCTCTATCCTCTTCCTCTCTCTTCCTCCTCTCTCTTCCTCCTCCCTCCTCTTCCTCTCTCTTCCTCCTCTCTCTTCCTCCTCTCTCTTCCTCCTCTCTCTTCCTCCTCTCTCCTCTTCCTCTCTCTTCCTCCTCTCTCTTCCTCCTCTCTCTTCCTCCTATCTCTTCGTCCTCTCTCTTCCTCGTCTCTCCTCTTCCTATCTCTTCCTCCTCTCTCTTCCTCCTCTATCCTCTTCCTCTCTCTTCCTCCTCCCTCTTCCTCCTCTCTCTTCCTCCTCTCTCTTCCTCCTCTCTCCTCCTCCACTCTCTTCCTCCTCTCTGCTCCTCCTCTCCCTTCCTCCTCGATCTTCCTCCTCTCTCTTCCTCCTCTCTCTTCCTCCTCTCTCCTCTTCCTCTCTCTTCACCATTTCTCTTCCTCCTCTCTCTTCCTCCTCTCCCCTTTTCCTCTCTCTTCCACCTCTCTCTTCCTCCTCTCTCTTCCTCCTCTCTCTTGCTCCTCTCTCTTCCTCCTCTCTCCTCTTCCTCTCTCTTCCTCCTTTCTCTTCCTCCTATCTCTTCCTCCTCTCTCTTCCTCCACTCTCCTCTTCCTCTCTCTTGCTCCTCTCTCTTCCTCATGTCTCTTCCTCCTCTCTCTTCCTCCTCTCTCTTCCGCCTATCTCTTCCTCCTCTCTTCCTCCTCTCTCCTCTTCCTCTCTCTTCCTCCTCTCTCTTCCTCCTCTCTCCTCTTCCTCTCTCTTCCTCCTCTCTCTTCCTCCTCTCTCCTCCTCCTCTCTCTTCCTCCTCTCACTTCATCCTCGTTCTTCCTCCTCTGACTTCCTCCTCTCTCTTCCTCCTCTCTCTTCCTCCACTATCTTCCTCCTCTCTCTTCCTCCTCTCTCTTCCTCATCTCTGCTCTTCCTCTCTCTTCCTCCTCTCTCTTCCTCCTATCTCTTCCTCCTCTCTCTTCCTCGCCTCTCCTCATCCTCTCTCTTCCTGCTCTGTCTTCCTCCTCAATCCTCTTCCTCTCTCTTCCTCCTCTCTCTTCCTCCTCTCACTTCGTCCTCTCTCTTCTTCCTCTCTCTTCCTCCTCTCTCTTCCTCCTCTCTTTCTTCCTCTCTCTTCCTCCTCTCTCTTCCTCCTCTCTCCTCCTCCTCTCTCTTCTTCCTCTCTGCTTCTCCTCTACCTTCCTCCTCTCTCTTCCTCCTCTCTCTTCCTCCTCTCTCTTCATCCTCTCCCTTCTTCCTCTCTCTTCCACCTCTCTCTTCCTCGTCTGTCCTCTTCCTCTCTCTTCCTCCTCTCTCTTCCTCCTCTATCCTCTTCCTCTCTCTTCCTCCTCTCTCTTCCTCCTCCCTCCTCTTCCTCTCTCTTCCTCCTCTCTCTTCCTCCTCTCTCTTCCTCCTCTCTCTTCCTCCTCTCTCCTCTTCCTCTCTCTTCCTCCTCTCTCTTCCTCCTCTCTCTTCCTCCTATCTCTTCGTCCTCTCTCTTCCTCGTCTCTCCTCTTCCTATCTCTTCCTCCTCTCTCTTCCTCCTCTATCCTCTTCCTCTCTCTTCCTCCTCCCTCTTCCTCCTCTCTCTTCCTCCTCTCTCTTCCTCCTCTCTCCTCCTCCACTCTCTTCCTCCTCTCTGCTCCTCCTCTCCCTTCCTCCTCGATCTTCCTCCTCTCTCTTCCTCCTCTCTCTTCCTCCTCTCTCCTCTTCCTCTCTCTTCACCATTTCTCTTCCTCCTCTCTCTTCCTCCTCTCCCCTTTTCCTCTCTCTTCCACCTCTCTCTTCCTCCTCTCTCTTCCTCCTCTCTCTTGCTCCTCTCTCTTCCTCCTCTCTCCTCTTCCTCTCTCTTCCTCCTTTCTCTTCCTCCTATCTCTTCCTCCTCTCTCTTCCTCCACTCTCCTCTTCCTCTCTCTTGCTCCTCTCTCTTCCTCATGTCTCTTCCTCCTCTCTCTTCCTCCTCTCTCTTCCGCCTATCTCTTCCTCCTCTCTTCCTCCTCTCTCCTCTTCCTCTCTCTTCCTCCTCTCTCTTCCTCCTCTCTCCTCTTCCACTCTCTTCCTCCTCTTTCTTCGTCCTCTCTCTTCCTCCTCTCACTTCCTCCTCTCTCTTCCTCCTCTCTCTTCCTCCTCTCTCCTCTTCCTCTCTCTTCCTCCTCTCTCTTCCTCCTCTCTCCTCTACCTCTCTCTTTCTCCTCTCTCTTCCTCATCTCTCTTCCTCATCTCTCTTCTTCCTCTCTCCTCCACCTCTCTCCTCTTCCTCTCTCTTCCTCCTCTCTCTTCCTCCTCCTCTCTCTTCCTCCTCCTCTCTCTTCCTCCTCTCTCTTCCTCCTCTCTCTTCCTCCTCTCTCTTCCTCCTCTCCCCTCTTCCTCTCTCTTCCACCTCTCTCTTCCTCGTCTCTCCTCTTCCACTCTCTTCCTCCTCTCTCTTCCTCCTCTCTCCTCTTCCTCTCTCTTCCTCCTCTCTCTTCCTCCTCCCTCCTCTTCCTCTCTCTTCCTCCTCTCTCTTCCTCCTCTCTCTTCCTCCTCTCTCTTCCTCCTCTCTCCTCTTCCTCTCTCTTCCTCCTCTCTCTTCCTCCTATCTCTTCCTCCTCTCTCTTACTCGTCTCTCCTCTTCCTATCTCTTCCTCCTCTCTCTTCCTCCTCTATCCTCTTCCTCTGTCTTCCTCCTCTCTCTTCCTCCTCTCTCTTCCTCCTCTCTCTTCCTCCTCTCTCCTCCTCCTCTCTCTTCCTCCTCTCTGCTCCTCCTCTCCCTTCCTCCTCGATCTTCCTCCTCTCTCATCCTCCTCTCTCTTCCTCCTCTCTCTTCCTCCTCTCTCCTCTTCCTCTCTCTTCCTCCTCTCTCTTCCTCCTCTCTCCTCTTCCTCTCTTTTCCTCCTCTCTCTTCCTCCTCTCTCCTCCTCCTCTCTCTTCCTCCTCTCACATCATCCTCGTTCTTCCTCCTCTGACTTCCTCCTCTCTCTTCCTCCTCTCTCTTCCTCCTCTCTCTTCCTCCTCTCTCTTCCTCCTCTCTCTTCCTCATCTCTCCTCTTCCTCTCTCTTCCTCCTCTCTCTTCCTAATATCTCTTCCTCCTCTCTCTTCCTCTTCTCTCCTCATCCTCTCTCTTCCTGCTCTGTCATCCTCCTCAATCCTCTTCCTCTCTCTTCCTCCTCTCTCTTCCTCCTCTCACTTCGTCCTCTCTCTTCCTCCTCTCTCTTCCTCCACTCTCTTTCTGTCTCTCTTCCTCCTCTCTCCTCTTCCTCTCTCTTCATCCTCTCTCTTGCTCCTCTCTCTTCCTCCTCTATCTTCCTCTTCTCTCTTCCTCCTCTCTCTTCCTCCTCTCTCTTCCTCCTCTCTCTTCCTCCTCTCTATTCCTCCTCTCTCTTCCTCCTCTCCCCTCTTCCTCTCTCTTCCACCTCTCTCTTCCTCGTCTCTCCTCTTCCTCTCTCTTCCTCCTCTCTCTTCCTCCTCCCTCCTCTTCCTCTCTCTTCCTCCTCTCTCTTCATCCTCTCTCTTCCTCCTCTCTCTTCCTCCTCTCTCCTCTTCCTCTCTCTTCCTCCTCTCTCTTCCTCCTATCTCTTGGTCCTCTCTCTTCCTCCTCTCTCCTCTTCCTATCTCTTCCTCCTCTCTCTTCCTCCTCTATCCTCTTCCTCTCTCTTCCTCCTCTCTCTTCCTCCTCTCTCTTCCTCCTCTCTCTTCCTCCTCTCTCCTCCTCCACTCTCTTCCTCCTCTCTGCTCCTCCTCTCCCTTCCTCCTCGATCTTCCTCCTCTCTCTTCCTCCTCTGTCTTCCTCCTCTCTCGTCCTCCTCTCCCCTCTTCGTCTCTCTTCCACCTCTCTCTTCCTCGTCTCTCCTCTTCCTCTCTCTTTTTCCTCTATCCTCTTCCTTTCTCTTCCCCCTCTCTCTTCCTCCTCTCTCTTCCTCCTCTCTCCTCTTCCTCTCTCTTCCTCCTATCTCTTCCTCCTATCTCTTCCTCCTCTCTCTTCCTCGTCTCTCCTCTTCCTCTCTCTTCCTGCTCTGTCTTCCTCCTCTATCCTCTTCCTCTCTCTTCCTCCTCTCTCTTCCTCCTCTCACTTCGTCCTCTCTCTTCCTCCTCTCTCTTCCTCCTCTCTCTTTCTCTCTCTCTTCCTCCTGTTTCCTCTTCCTCTCTCTTCCTCCTCTCTATTGCTCCCTTCTCTTCCTCCTCTATCTTCCTCTTCTCTCTTCCTGCTCTCTCTTCCTCCTGTCCCCTCTTCCTCTCTCTTCCACCTCTCTCTTCCTCCTCTCTCCTCCTCCTCTCTCTTCCTCCTCTCTGCTCCTCCTCTCCCTTCCTCCTCTCTCTTCCTCCTCTCTCTTCCTCCTCTCTCTTCCTCCTCTCTCTTCCTCCTCTCCCTTCTTCCTCTCTCTTCCACCTCTCTCTTCCACGTCTCTCCTCTTTCTCTCTGTTCCTCCTCTCTCTTCCTCGTCTCTCCTCTTCCTCTCTCTTCCTCCTCTCTCTTCCTCCTCCCCGCTCTTCCTCTCTCTTCCTCCTCTCTCTTCCTCATCTCTCTTCCTCCTCTCTCTTCCTCCTCTCTCCTCTTCCTCTCTCTTCACCATTTCTCTTCCTCCTCTCTCTTCCTCCTCTCCCCTTTTCCTCTCTCTTCCACCTCTCTCTTCCTCCTCTCTCTTCCTCCTCTCTCTTGCTCCTCTCTCTTCCTCCTCTCTCCTCTTCCTCTCTCTTCCTCCTTTCTCTTCCTCCTATCTCTTCCTCCTCTCTCTTCCTCCACTCTCCTCTTCCTCTCTCTTGCTCCTCTCTCTTCCTCATGTCTCTTCCTCCTCTCTCTTCCTCCTCTCTCTTCCGCCTATCTCTTCCTCCTCTCTTCCTCCTCTCTCCTCTTCCTCTCTCTTCCTCCTCTCTCTTCCTCCTCTCTCCTCTTCCTCTCTCTTCCTCCTCATTCTTCGTCCTCTCTCTTCCTCCTCTCACTTCCTCCTCTCTCTTCCTCCTCTCTCTTCCTCCTCTCTCTTCCTCCTCTCTCCTCTTCCTCTCTCTTCCTCCTCTCTCTTCCTCCTCTCTCCTCTACCTCTCTCTTTCTCCTCTCTCTTCCTCATCTCTCTTCCTCATCTCTCTTCTTCCTCTCTCCTCCACCTCTCTCCTCTTCCTCTCTCTTCCTCCTCTCTCTTCCTCCTCCTCTCTCTTCCTCCTCCTCTCTCTTCCTCCTCTCTCTTCCTCCTCTCTCTTCCTCCTCTCTCTTCCTCCTCTCTCCTCTTCCTCTCTCTTCCTCCTCTCTCTTCCTCCTATCTCTTCCTCCTCTCTCTTACTCGTCTCTCCTCTTCCTATCTCTTCCTCCTCTCTCTTCCTCCTCTATCCTCTTCCTCTGTCTTCCTCCTCTCTCTTCCTCCTCTCTCTTCCTCCTCTCTCTTCCTCCTCTCTCCTCCTCCTCTCTCTTCCTCCTCTCTGCTCCTCCTCTCCCTTCCTCCTCGATCTTCCTCCTCTCTCATCCTCCTCTCTCTTCCTCCTCTCTCTTCCTCCTCTCTCCTCTTCCTCTCTCTTCCTCCTCTCTCCTCTTCCTCTCTCTTCCTCCTCTCTCTTCCTCCTCTCTCCTCTTCCTCTCTCTTCCTCCTCTCTCTTCCTCCTCTCTCCTCCTCCTCTCTCTTCCTCCTCTCACATCATCCTCGTTCTTCCTCCTCTGACTTCCTCCTCTTTCTTCCTCCTCTCTCTTCCTCCTCTCTCTTCCTCCTCTCTCTTCCTGCTCTCTCTCCCTCATCTCTCCTCTTCCTATCTCTTCCTCCTCTCTCTTCCTCGTCTCTCCTCATCCTCTCTCTTCCTGCTCTGTTATCCTCCTCAATCCTCTTCCTCTCTCTTCCTCCTCTCTCTTCCTCCTCTCACTTCGTCCTCTCTCTTCCTCCTCTCTCTTCCTCCACTCTCTTTCTCTCTCTCTTCCTCCTCTCTCCTCTTCCTCTCTCTTCATCCTCTCTCTTGCTCCTCTCTCTTCCTCCTCTATCTTCCTCTTCTCTCTTCCTCCTCTCTCTTCCTCCTCTCTCTTCCTCCTCTCTCTTCCTCCTCTCTATTCCTCCTCTCTCTTCCTCCTCTCCCCCTCTTCCTCTCTCTTCCACCTCTCTCTTCCTCGTCTCTCCTCTTCCTCTCTCTTCCTCCTCTCTCTTCCTCCTCCCTCCTCTTCCTCTCTCTTCCTCCTCTCTCTTCCTCCTCTCTCTTCCTCCTCTCTCTTCCTCCTCTCTCCTCTTCCTCTCTCTTCCTCCTCTCTCTTCCTCCTATCTCTTGCTCCTCTCTCTTCCTCCTCTCTCCTCTTCCTATCTCTTCCTCCTCTCTCTTCCTCCTCTATCCTCTTCCTCTCTCTTCCTCCTCTCTCTTCCTCCTCTCTCTTCCTCCTCTCTCTTCCTCCTCTCTCCTCCTCGTCTCTCTTCCTCCTCTCTGCTCCTCCTCTCCCTTCCTCCTCGATCTTCCTCCTCTCTCTTCCTCCTCTGTCTTCCTCCTCTCTCGTCCTCCTCTCCCCTCTTCGTCTCTCTTCCACCTCTCTCTTCCTCGTCTCTCCTCTTCCTCTCTCTTTTTCCTCTATCCTCTTCCTTTCTCTTCCCCCTCTCTCTTCCTCCTCTCTCTTCCTCCTCTCTCCTCTTCCTCTCTCTTCCTCCTATCTCTTCCTCCTATCTCTTCCTCCTCTCTCTTCCTCGTCTCTCCTCTTCCTCTCTCTTCCTGCTCTGTCTTCCTCCTCTATCCTCTTCCTCTCTCTTCCTCCTCTCTCTTCCTCCTCTCACTTCGTCCTCTCTCTTCCTCCTCTCTCTTCTCCTCTCTCTTTCTCTCTCTCTTCCTCCTGTTTCCTCTTCCTCTCTCTTCCTCCTCTCTATTGCTCCCTTCTCTTCCTCCTCTATCTTCCTCTTCTCTCTTCCTGCTCTCTCTTCCTCCTGTCCCCTCTTCCTCTCTCTTCCACCTCTCTCTTCCTCCTCTCTCCTCCTCCTCTCTCTTCCTCCTCTCTGCTCCTCCTCTCCCTTCCTCCTCTCTCTTCCTCCTCTCTCTTCCTCCTCTCTCTTCCTCCTCTCTCTTCCTCCTCTCTCTTCTCCTCTCTCTTCCTCCTCTCTCCTCTTCCTCTCTCTTCACCATTTCTCTTCCTCCTCTCTCTTCCTCCTCTCCCCTTTTCCTCTCTCTTCCACCTCTCTCTTCCTCCTCTCTCTTCCTCCTCTCTCTTGCTCCTCTCTCTTCCTCCTCTCTCCTCTTCCTCTCTCTTCCTCCTTTCTCTTCCTCCTATCTCTTCCTCCTCTCTCTTCCTCCACTCTCCTCTTCCTCTCTCTTGCTCCTCTCTCTTCCTCATGTCTCTTCCTCCTCTCTCTTCCTCCTCTCTCTTCCGCCCTATCTCTTCCTCCTCTCTTCCTCCTCTCTCCTCTTCCTCTCTCTTCCTCCTCTCTCTTCCTCCTCTCTCCTCTTCCTCTCTCTTCCTCCTCTTTCTTCGTCCTCTCTCTTCCTCCTCTCACTTCCTCCTCTCTCTTCCTCCTCTCTCTTCCTCCTCTCTCTTCCTCCTCTCTCCTCTTCCTCTCTCTTCCTCCTCTCTCTTCCTCCTCTCTCCTCTACCTCTCTCTTTCTCTTCTGTCTTCCTCATCTCTCTTCCTCATCTCTCTTCTTCCTCTCTCTCCACCTCTCTCCTCTTCCTCTCTCTTCCTCCTCTCTCTTCCTCCTCCTCTCTCTTCCTCCTCCTCTCTCTTCCTCCTCTCTCTTCCTCCTCTCTCTTCCTCCTCTCTCTTCCTCCTCTCCCCTCTTCCTCTCTCTTCCACCTCTCTCTTCCTCGTCTCTCCTCTTCCACTCTCTTCCTCCTCTCTCTTCCTCCTCTCCTCCTCTTCCTCTCTCTTCTCCTCTCTCTTCCTCCCTCCTCTCCTCTCTCTTCCTCCTCTCTCTTCCTCTCTCCTTCCATCCTCTCTCTTCCTCCTCTTCTTCCTCCTCTCTCTTCCTCCTCTCTCCTTCCTCCTATCTCTTCACCTCCTCTCTCTTTCCTCCTCTCTCCTCTTCCTCTCTCTTCCTCTTCCTCTCCTTCCTCCTCTCTCTCTCTTCCTCTCTTCTTCCTCCTCTCTCCTTCCTCCTCTCTCTTCCTCCTCTCTCTTCCTCCTCTCTCCTCCTCCTCTCTCATTCCTCCTCTCTGCTCC